>JALPCB010000230.1:0-27121 GCA_026538395.1 Cryptococcus sp. GC_Crypt_3
GGCCAGTCAGTACAGGTAGAATAGTGCCGAGTGAGATGGAGATGGGATGGGATGAGATGAGACGAGCTGGCATAGACGTACTTGTTGAGGAGTTATGCCAGCAGCGTCGGCGACTATCTTGACTTCCAGTGGATTGAGGGATTGGGATCGTTCATAGGTGGATTCGAGTATGTCGATCGTTCTCTGTAGGTCATCAGATCTTTAGCACAATCCAACGATGTACCGTACATTCCGTTCCAGAACTCACCTGGCTGAAAGCAATGCACCGTGACTCTTTCTCAATCTGTGTAGCACTCCAGTGTTTCGCCAGAGACACTTCGATTGCTCGTCTTAGATCTGCGCAATGCCGTCTGAAGGAAGCCTGGTAGTAGTCACAAAGCCGAAGTTCTAGGTCGTGATCGGTCATGCCTCCCAACCGCTCTGAAGAGGCGAGACCCTCCAGACTGGAGGAGAACTCGGCTGTCATCGTCATTCTGATCGCCAATGCGCGCTGCAAGGCGCATTGTGAAATTTGGTCTGCGAGTTCCGATGGCAGTCGCTCCCGAAGAGATTCGGGTATGAACCACTCTGAAGAGGGTGGAACCAGGTCCGGTCGACGCCCAGTGAGCTTGGACATATCTAAGCGCTCCCAAGACGATGGACAACTGTTCATGATCGATTGGGCCGCAGCCAAAACCCTTTCGAGTGCTGATTCCGCTGTCATATTGCTTCAGAGTTAGGTTGTATCGATAGTGAAATTGGAGTGCGAGCCTCAGGCGAAGAAGCGATTACCTCTACTGTATGTATCAGAGCATGATGTTTGTTAGAGTAATGAGCGTTTTCCGTCAGAACAAGAAACAATAGAATCCTGAGCAGTATCAGGTTTGATCGAACACAGACAAAGGTCTATTGTTCATGGTGATGAGCACATCAAATCCCTATCTTTCAGTTGGCATCACCCTGGAACGAACTTTCTTTTATCAAATCACAGTGCTTAGGTCGCTGTCACCGCTGCATGAACATCCGTTAGCCCCTATACCATCGCATCAACTCTCCCCCTCTCTCATTCACTCCGCTGTTCATAAGGCTGCACCCGAGTCTCAAACCACCTTCCAGCACACTCAATGACGATGACGGCCTGTCCACCTTCCATGCAATTCCTCCGCCTTCATGACTCGTTCTTCAAGACGATGGCCAGTGGCGAAGATACCACCATGTGTAGGGAACGGCTTGCAGAATTGCAGGGAGCGGTCAGTGATGGCTTCTACGGGGACCAGAACACTGCACAAATAGCATGGAGAGTCACGCACAACATCAGGACTTATGCAGATGAAGTCATCAAACTCCAGAGCGATCTAGAGGAAGGATTAGCGTCGCTAACAGCTGAACTCGAGGCTTTGACGACGAATGACATGTCGCAAGGTGAGTGCCAAGCTTATTTAGACACACTCTCGTCGAGTCCACTTGTGGTGTACTGATTCAATCTGCCAGATGATAAAAGGTCCACTCCTGCTTTCCCCGCCTACACCTCGCCACCCCGCTCGCCCGAGAACAAAACATTCACAGAGCCTGCGGCTATTCGACACTGGTTCGCCTCGAACCTCTACTTCCCGTACCCAACCCCTGCGGAAAAAGCATCTCTGGCCGCCGAAGCAGGGATAAGCGTAAAGAAGATCTCTTCTAACCTATGCAACCTCCGCCGTCGATCAGGCTGGCAAGCCCTCGTCACCAAGTACTGTGATGGCGATCGAGACGAAGCGCACGTTCTCTTCGGTCGCGTTCAGAGTGGCGACGAGACGCGGGCAGAGGTGCTGGCCGCTGTGGAGAAGCTCAAAGAGTACGCTACGCGCAATCTCGTCGTGCGCGATTGGGTGCCCGAGGTGAGTGATTTGGTGTTTGGCTACGGTGGTGATTAGCTAGTGAAGTGTGGTCTGTGCGGTGGCGAATACTGCTTATACCATTCATCGTTCAGGTAACGCGTCAATCACTCCATAATAAGCAAGCGACATACCAATCTCTCTCCGCTGCTCCATCCATTCCTACCACTGCCAACAACATCTCCGACGTCGACACCATCGAGCGCCTCACTCCTCAACGCAGTTTCTCCAACTCGTCCACAGACACAAACGTCTCCCACTCCTCATCAGCTTCCAACGTATCCACCTCCATCCCTTCCACGCCAGCTGATTCCATCATCTACCCTGCAACCACCATCACCTCGTCGAAGCGATCGCTCAATCCCGACGCAGGCGAGTTCGTCCCAGCCGCCAAACGCGTTCGTATCCGCTTCAACATCACCGAGCCAGAGCCAGAGTCGGAATCGCCCTTGGAGATAGAACCGAAGCTCGAGTACTCGTCGGTCCCTCCTCCTACCGTAGGATGGAGCAACATCGCCCTCTCCCAACCTCTATGGATGGGTACGGCCGTACGTGAACTCAGTCCGTTCTCCGACGCATCGCCTTCTCCTGCTCCTACGCAGCTCGACTCGATCTGGGATACACCCAGCCTCCCTGTTCCTGAGCCCGATGCGACGTTTATGTCCATCTTCGGTTTTGCCGACGCGATGGACAGTGACAAAACTGCTCGGATCTCTACTCCGACCGCACAGTAAGGATCGAGTAGTGAGAGGATAACGGCTGACATTGTGAGTTGACGATTGGAGCTATGTATCACGCGTACTCTCGCTAACTACTTAGTATACACAGTCGACGATTCATAGGCGACCTTTCCCTTCGTAGGCAAATATACACGGATTCAAACAATCAAGATCGCATATCTCCCAGAGCGATATCGCTGCATTTCCAATAGCTTACTGTATATCCGCGTGGTTGTGTTTGTACTACTTTTCTTCCTGATATATCGATTTGCAAAAACAAGTTGTCCACTTCTTCATTGTACGACGATACGATGCGAGTATAGCTGTCGATATATATATACCCTTCTGACGTGTACTACATCACATGCAAGAGATACGCAACAGCATTGCGCTGGGCATGGCCGACTCGCGGTAGCTTGAGCGGTGGAGGCATCGGACATGGCCGTTCTCGGCCGCATCGGTATCCGGGGGAATATCAGCGGAGTAGCACTCGAACGAAAGACGTTGCCGTAAAGCTGTCTATTTCAGTCTTAAGTCTAATTTGCAATGTCAAGCAGGTGATATAGAATGCTTCTGTGATCTCTGCCCCACCTCAACCTCGGAGAAGCCTCGAGCTGCGCTGCGTGTATATATCGCTGTCATCGTTTGGAGCTCTGGTGCTCCTTGGGCGAGGGCGAGTGCGACTTGGAAAGGCACGATGTCACAACGGACTTTGATCTCAGCGCAAGACGAGCCGAAAGCCGGCTCGACAAGTATGGGCGCAGAAGCAGGAACGAAAATCGAGTCGCGATACGTCGAATCCGGGCTCAGAACCACAACCAAAACGACCGAAGCAGCAGAGTCAAACGGGTCAGCAGCCGCCGCCTCAACCGCAGCCGCACTTGGAGAGCTGGGAATGAAGGAGGAGGAAGTAGCGGACGATCGGCCGCCTGATGGAGGGTATGGATGGGTGATCGCTGTTTGTCTGGCTGGGGTGAATGCGGCGACGTGGGGTGAGTGGTATCTCTCACTTTCAACTTTGAGTACCCAGCTTCTTCTCGAGCAACGTCACCTCGGCTCTTCTCGTGAAGCGTTCGTCAGACTTCTCCTCACCTGTTATTCAAATTTCAGACAAGAAATAGGGCAGGGAGCAATGGACTGAGCTAATGCAATTGGTGGGATAGGGATGAACACGACCTACGGCGTATACTCGGCATATTACCTCGAGAACAACCACTTCCACGGCGGGACAACGCTCAATTACGCTTGGGTTGGAGGTCTGAGCGTCGCTTGCGCTTTAGGATGTGGGCCGTTGGCGAATTGGATGATTAAAGTTATCGGGTTTAGAGCTACTATGGGAGTTGGTGAATGGTGGTTTTGACTTGCTTTGGCTTTGCGGCTATTGTTGTATGTTGGAGGACTGTCTGGTCTAGGGTTCTAAGGAGAAAACGGAGAGCGGAGGACGTCGATGACGAACGGCTGCGGACAGTGTTCAGTCCAAGATGAGGACATAATTCGGCAGGAGAAGACCTTGAAGAAGATGAAATAGACGTTCTTTCCCACCGACCCAGCGCACTCTCTTTGTCGATGGCAGAGCACCGCCGATCGGACTAGATATAAGGGAAACTTGCGCTGACACAACTGCATTCTTAGGCGCTGCGCTCGTCACATTGGGCCAATGCATGGCAGGAATCTGCAAGTCGTTCGGGACGTTCTTGGTTTGTCAAGGGGTGATATTCGGGACTGGTGAGTCGTCAACCAGCTTTCCGCATATCTCAATGGCGATCTGTGGAGGAGCTGACGTCTCGCTCGTCTCCAGGGCTTGGTCTTGTGAGCTATCGTCTTACCCAGATGAGAAAGCTGTTTCTAATTCCTGATATGTTGGTATTGCGCAGAGTATGATTCCGTCGCAGCCGTTACTTGCCCACTGGTTCGATCGTCGACTCTCTCTGGCTCAAGTGAGTGCATGTTGCCAAATGGGTCATCTTCTGTATAGTTTCCAAAGTGATATACGGAAGACACTCCTCACTTCTCTCGGCTTGCCCGTGGGATCTGCCAGAGTCATCGCTCCCTTTCATCCCTTCTATCCCTCAATCGTCTCACCTTCTCAATCTGCCATTCTGCCATTCTACCATACAGACTAGACGTTGACATATTGCTACTCATAGGGCTTAGCAAACGCCGGCTCAGGCCTCGGCGGACTGATATGGTGCAACACGACCCGCCTCTCGCTCGATTCGCTCGGAGTGAAATGGGCCCTGATCATAAACGGCCTCATATCCCTGATCTTGCTTATCCCAGCTATATTCCTGCTCAAAGGCCGACATAAGGCCGTGGGGGCCAGGCAGGCCCCGTTGGAGTTGAAGTGGTTGGTCCATCCGGGTTTCGTGTGGGTGTTGGTCTGGGGAGCGCTCGTCAGTAAGTTGGCTGTCTTCTGCTTCTGTCTCTGCTGGGTGGTGTTGGGTCCCCTTCCACGGCGTGCTCGCTATCGATCAAAAATAACATACTGGCAACTATCCGTCCAAGACTGGTTGTACTCTGCGTCTAAAGCCATCTTCACTCATCCACGTTCGCTGCATCAGATCTTTCATCACAGCTACATATCTTGCCAATCACCATCAACATCGACCCATCCTTGCCATCACCTTCTCACTCGGCCACTCGCTGACACACGCACCCTCGCAGTGATGGCATACTTCATAGCCCTCTACTCGCTCGCATCCTTCGCCACGCACGGCCTAGCACTCTCGCAAACGAAGGGCGCGGCACTACAATCGCTCTTATCCGCAGGACAGATGATGGGTCGACCCGCCCTCGGCTTCTTATTAGATAAAGGCGGTCGACTGAACCTCACCATACTCAGCTACCTGATCTGCGGACTATCCACTTTGATAATATGGTTACCCGCAAAATCATTCGGCGTCTTAGTATTTTACGCTCTAGTACAAGGCATGACAGGCGGGACCGTATGGTCCGCCACGACCCCCGTCGCTGCCCGGGTCGTAGGCGTTAAAGACCTCGGATCAGCACTATCGGTATTCTGGCTGTGCCTCGTCATACCATCTCTCGTAGGCCAGCCTATAGCAGTAGCGTTATTGGATTATAGTCAGAACCACCTAGGGAGGACTGGGGCAGAGGCGTATTATATCTCGATAGGATTCTGTGGGGGCATGGGCATCGCGGCGGCAATAGCGCTGTCGGGGGCGAAGAGATGGTTGCAGGGCGATTGGACCGTTTTGCGCAGGACCTAGAGCGCGTAGTGCGCGTGGTGTGATCTCGGGATTCTGACGGAGTTGGAGTGCAGCTGCGGCTCAGCATCGCGAGGACAGAGAGTTGCTTCAAAGGAGATCTCATCTTTGATATGATATAATGAAGTGAATCTACAACGATACTCCCACAGTTCGCCAGCGCCCGCACTTGTACAATATATCACGAGGGACTTATAGTGCAGGCACAAATGCAATACTGACAATGCAGTACGTCGACGCCTACAATCGAGAAACGTGTGAATTGGATGCGCTGCATAGATGCGAATTAGGTACACTGTAGAACATCCGCTAGAGGAACACCAGACAGCTGATGAGGTAAACCGTCATCAAGTCCGTAAATGCATGACAACAGCCGTATGTCGTGGAACGATGTAAAATGATTGTGATATGAAGTGATGATGATAAGAGTGATGCTAAGATGCCACGATGTAAAGATGTGCGAATGCGAAAGCGAAAGGAGAAACGTATCCAATTATAAGTAGTAGCCGATACTTCAGCTGGCTGTGTATGTCGTGCGAGCACTAGCAAGGCGATATGCGTGTATGCGATCTAGTCGAAAATGGGCAAAGGAAGGATCTTGTCCGACTGCGAAGGACTGTCAGCTGACCTTCTGGCGCAGGTTGAAAGTGCAAGAGCAGCTCACGTTGAACAAGAAGTTGTTGGCGAGATCCTCCGCTTCGAGGAAACGGGTAGAGTAGAGGACTGCAGACCGTGACCGGCGACATGTTAAGGATATGGCGGAAATTGCCGAGGAGTGAGAGTTATAGTATTCCGGTGATTGAGACGAGGTGAGGTGAATGAGTAGAGCGCGGAAGACGGAGTGAACAGAGGTGACAGTCGATTGATGTTGTAGGGAGAACACAGACACGTCAGCTATACTCTTGAATTTCTTGGACAGGAACGAGGTAGAAGAAGAAGAAGGAGAAGTAGACGAGAAAGCAGAAGAGCAATCGGGATGACCAGACTCGCACGGACGAAATCAACCGCACGACCTCGCTTGTACCCGTTCGCACTCCCATCACTCCATCTTCCCACCTTCTGCAATGCATGACAATTTTCGGCACTTGACTCACCCAGATGACCCCTGACCTCCCCAAGGAGCGCCTCCATCTCTGCCCTCTCCCACTCCTGCCACGCCTCTTCGGGGCCTGACGGCTGCCTACGAGCCTGTTCGCCTTCGACCCCACCACCATTCAAGTGCTCTCCGTTCGCGTTCGGTTTGGGTGACGTGGGTGGCACTCTATCTCTGTCTCCTTTATCACCCTTGAGAGGATGATGGTGAAATCGCACATCTTTCGGTTTCCCATCTACCACATCCGGCGCACGCGTCTCGGAGAGTGCACCGCCGCCTTCTCCGCGGCCTGGTGGGCCGCTGTTGCCATTGCCATTGCCCTTTGCGTTATTGGAATTGGAATTTGATGCAGCCTGGACATGCCCTCCGCCGCTCCCGCCTCCTCCGGCTCCGTGTGTGCCGGGACCATTGTGCGTTACTTTGACTGGCTCGTCCTGGCCTGGCGCAGCGACGTCCTCTGGCTCCTTGTTGAACTTCTCGGCGTGATTCGCAAAAGCTTTGTACTGCGCCCAGGACGTGACCAGGTCGTCGGGCTGAGACGTGAGACAAGTATCAGCTTCATTCTTAATTCCTCCAGCTTGGACAGGACTCGAAGCTGGACTCACGATACATCTGAACACCTTTCGGAAGATCTCGGTCTGCCAACAAATGAATCAGCCATCGCGCTTCCACGAGAGATGAAGAGCACACGCGACCGTTGCAACTCACATTATGCACCGCAACCGCAACCCACATATCCTTCCAGAACCGCTCATCGAGGGGATCATGGAACCTATTGGGGTTGATCTTGGGCGTGGGCGTGGGCATATTCCACGCGCTGACCTGAACTTTGGCATTGAGGTGTTTACGCAGCGTCTTTCTGGCTTGGACAGCCTGCGCTTCCTCTTTGGTGGTTGCTCCTCGCTCCGTATCCTGATCAGGGGGCCGATCGTCGTTCGTCGGAGCGTTGGCGGGTGCGCCGTACAACTCCTTATCCTCCGGCTTTCCTTTGAGCGTTGGCGCACCGGATTTCTTCGCGGCTGGATCTTCGTCGGAGATCAGGTCGCTCTTCTTGATCTCCCCTGGAACTTGCGCTTCTTCGGGGCCCGACTGTCCCTCAAGCCCGGTATTGTCCTGGCGCGAGTTGGAATGATCGTTGCTCGCACCGCCGCTTCCGCCTCCGCCGCCTCCATGACCTTGGTCACTTTCCTCGAGCACATCGAATAGCGGTTTCCCATTGGCATGCTGCGCTTCCGGTCTTCGTTCAATTATCGTCTTCTCCTCCAGAGTGGGCACGATCGAAGACGCGAATCCAGCCGCTATACGGCCCTCACGATCGTAGTCTTCTCTTTCGCTTGGGTCGCCATTGTCCACCAGGTTATGCGCGACAGTCTGCCCGCCGATAGCAGCGGTGACGGGATGCACCACTTTGTCGGCTGCTTTGCGTATATTGGACTGGACGTTTTCGCTAACCCCTTTGGTCACTGCGGCACGAGTCAGTGTCAGCTGCTCTCTGGTACGACTGGTTCTCGGAGTTTCGATGAGCAGCACGACTCACCACTCGACATGCCGCTCTCGAACGTCCTCAACAATCGACTCTTGACCGTAGTCCTCTTGACCTTGGTGATACCATCTCTCTGATCATCGTCGCTCTCCTGCTCATGATCCGGATCCCAAGTCTCCACCTCGTCTGCATCGGCGATAGGCTCTCGAGACATGAGTTGGTCCTCGTCGATTGAGTCGACATCGACACCGACATGCTCACGCATCAATCGGATACGGAGGGTATGAGCGAACCGGCCAACCTTGAATGGACGTCCCGCCATGGTACTATCGATCGAATATGAGCTTCATTCGAAGAGAATGCTGAACACCGAAAAGCTCACCCATCAATCATGTCCGTGTCACGGATGACGGCAACCAACTCAGAATCTCGATCGCCGCGCTGACTTCGCTCGTTGATGTTCGCCGAGCCACACAGTACCAAGCCTAAGACTCTGTCAGCTGTCTATTCCGTCCTATACGTCAGGTCAGCTCACGATCGTCTACTATCATCGTTTTGCCGTGGATGTAGACTTGTTCAGTAGTCAAGGCTCCAGACTTGAACTTTGCCCAACCACGAAGGGAGAAGAAGGTGATGTAGTCGTCGGGCTACAGAATCCATGAGCTTTGTTCGACAATCGGTGGGTTGAGATAAGCTCACTTGGATACCTTCCTTTCTCAAACGAGAGAAGATGGAATGCGTTCCTCTCGAGATCGTCCTGTTCTGACATTCAAGAATCATTCGAACCGAACTTGCTTCTCCACTGTCGATAGGATAGGTGTACCCGGGTAAAAGCGGGATGACGATACACGCCCTCCAGTCCGTGCCCTCTTTGTGAGCGCGGATGATACGTTCGACAAGCGCATCGCCAATCCCATTTTCGACCGGTACGCCATCAACGATGGTTGATGTGATGAAGAATTGGTTCTCGATGTACACAAAGTGTTCAGACGTTTGAATTGCTGTACATGGCAGGTCAGCTACACGGCTTGCGGATCATTTGGGAAGCTGACTAACATTTGCAATAAGCGTTTTGAATCGAATGCTCAATCTTGGTCAGAGTGCCCATTGACCATGGTCCGACAGAGCGACATATTTGCACCTCGCAAGTACCTCTCAATTTCAAGTCCGCCAGCTCCCGATCCGTGAAATCCGCTGCGGGCAAGAGGAAAGGCAATTTGCGTTTATGGTTCTTGGTCCTGATGAGAAGATTCCATCTGAAGAGACGCATTTCAGCTTGCAGCTACCATGGCGCACGAAGCTGACTTACCGTTGTACGAAGTGTCGACAAAGATCTCGCGCAGGCTGACCAACGATTTGCAAACCCACGTCATGCCTGCACAAAGACAACATGTCAGCTCGCTTCCTGCCTGGCGATACTTGATCTAGCTCACCAAGGCATGCGGGGTACTTTTGTCCGATCAAACATGTCATCGAAGGGTTTGTCCAAGTTGGTGTACTCCATCACACGCTCGTTCGAGTAATCCTTGCCTCGCCACACTGGTCCATCCGGTCCATCCGGAGCAGTATGATCATCGTCCGTGAGGATATGCTGTGAAGTATCCCAGCGACCGAAG
Source organism: Cryptococcus sp. GC_Crypt_3 (assembly GCA_026538395.1). Taxonomy (NCBI): domain Eukaryota; kingdom Fungi; phylum Basidiomycota; class Tremellomycetes; order Tremellales; family Cryptococcaceae; genus Cryptococcus; species Cryptococcus sp. GC_Crypt_3. The sequence goes on from JALPCB010000230.1 coordinate 9,995, forward strand.
CATCTATGAAGATAAATATTAGCTTTATGCGCATTATACGCTGCGCGATGTATGTGGTCGAGCAAGCTAACTCACAGATCCAATCCGCCCATGAACGCAATAGTCTCGTCGATCACACAGAGTTTCTCGTGATGTGACCAGTAGAAAGTACCGGTCTGGAAATGGGATGGGGATCTCTGGATCATAATGTTCGGGTGCAATCCCGTCAATGTCTTCTTGACGTACAGACTGTCGACGGGCGTGGTCTTGTCTGATACTTCGTTATAGATAATGATGAAGATCTTGACGCCATCTTCTGCCTTTCTCTTAAGGAGATTATCGAGTCGATATCGCTCGTCACCTGGTCGACGTAGATATAGCTCGGGCGAGATCCACCAGTCATGGATGTAGATCCGATCTTTGGCCATATTGATGGCTCGACTCAAGTTCCAGAAATAGTCGCGCTGTCCCGTCAGCTTCAGCAACAATTGATGCGACTCACTCCATCAACGAGCCATTGCGCCGCAACATTCACTCGGAGCGGTGCAAACGAGTCGAAACGATTTCTTCCTGTCCACACACTCTGAGCAGCTATCCGCTCCATCGAGACGATGAATTGATGCATTTGTCGCTAACACGGATGAGTCAACTGCTTGATTGCGTGGGTGACAACGAGAAAGCTCACTGCATTCTTGGCGACAAGCTTCAGCCTTCTTTGCGAATTGACAATGTAGAAAGTATGTTGTGACGCGTCCTGCTCGCTGTCGTCATTGACATTCTGCGCCTTGGATCCTTTGCCTTCACCAGATTTGACATAAATCTCGCGGCTGAGGGGGTTATCGAGATCCACGTCTTTCGCATCAGGGTCGTTCTTGTCACGGATGGATTTGTTATGACCTGACAGGAAGTGCATTCCCGTACGGTAGTATCGTTTGGGTCGCTCGATCGAAAAGTCTCCGTCAATCAGGAAAACGTCATAGTAGTCGGTCTACGCAGAAGACTTGTCAGTCGAAATACGCGAGTCAGCGGCACACCACTTACGCTCTCCGGTCCGTCTGTAGCGACAAAGTACGTGTCTCTGACAATGAACCATTTTGGATCTCGATTGGCTTTCCAGCTCGTGGGAGCCAGACCGGGCTGGTTAGCTCGTCGACTCGCATTGGCACCAGGAATTTTGAGGAAACCCGCTTTGCCTTGGAATCCACCTCGAGGAGCGAGAGTGAGGGTGAGAGCGGACAGCTCGAAGAATTTACATAATCGATTTGACTCGGGTCGGAAGATCTGCCAAAAACATCAGTCGGACTGAATAATTGACCACGGAGACAGCACTCACAACTGCTCTGATGAGCTCGACAAGGTATTGCTGCAGAGCATCTCTACTAGCTTGAGCATACTCTGCTTTCCCGACCGGTCGTTGCTTTTCTCGCTCCTTGTTGTCCCATCCACCAAATTTACTGAGATATGGGATGCTCATTTTTGGAAAATCTGGTATCTCCACTCGACGAGAGTTTCGCAGACCAGGGACGGATGTTCCGAAGTTTGCTGCTTTGTAATGAGCATGAAGGGAGAAGAAGTCGCGTAGTTCGCGATATATAACCTATTGTATCAGCAGGAAACGTGCATTTGGTGACTTACCCATCTCACGACACCATCGCCGTACTCGCACTCGAGCTTGAACATCTCTTTGCCCGTTTCTCGTCCTTGACGCAAGCCCACACTATCGCCTACGCGGAACCGCAGGTTTCCCAATAGGACCGGCACGGCTCTACGTCCGGTTTCATCTCGATCCAACCATGTTTTCAGCATCATGACCGGTAATTGACCAGCGAGAAGTTCCGCGGTGACTGGGACTGAGCCTATGGCTGTATGGGACAGAGCCGAGACCTTGCCTGGTCCAGGCCCAGGACCGCCGGATTCGGATGTACGAGAAGGCAAGACACGTTGGCGCAGCATGGACCAGCGTTTCTGTGCGTTGTCGGTAGGCGTATCGGGCGAATGTTCATCTCCCTCCGAGTCGTCGGGTCGATCCTCTCTGAAGCTGCTGAAGCGCGTCATACTCCGTGTCATAGGCTTCTTCTCCTTCTTGGCCGATCCCTGCATAGCCGAACTCCATTTCCCCTCCTGATGACCGTCTGCTTCACTCCGTCTTGACGTGTCCATATCAACGCTGCTTCCGCTAGCGGATATCGCAGAGGTCGTCCGGGACGGACGAGGTGTTTCACCTGGAGGATACTCCCCTTCGCCGTCGGGAGTGATCTTGAGAATTGGTCCTCGTTTCAGACCGGACACGGTGGACTCCCTGACGCCGTGATACTGAGGCAAAGTTAGTGAAGCTAGCGAGATGCAGCCATGGAATAGAGCTTACGTGGATATGCGATGTTCTAGCATCCAAGACAATGTCGTTCCTAGGACCCGGGCTCTCCTCTTCCTTCACTCCTGGCAGACCCTCAGGTCGTCGGCCTAGTTCGTCCGTTCTTGATCGCTCATCTTTGGAATCGCGGTGGTTAACCCTTTCTTCGGGGTCAATTTTGCCATTCCCGTTGAGATCTCTCGCTTCGTCATCTCGATTACTGGTGGGGGCTGATCTAGGAGCAGTGGATTGTTTCGGATTTGGAACAGTGGGTGATTCTTCGGAAGGCGAGTCGTACACCGCATCATCATCGTCGCCATTAGGGAGAAAACGTTCGTGATGACCGGGACCTTTGCCTTCTGCTCCTTCCTGCCCATCCTCCCGCTCTTGCTTCGTCCTATGATCGGCCTCATCGTTGACGTCGGATGGTATAGAGCTGGAAGAGGACTGGCTACTACTTCTCGACCTCGACTTGGCGCCTTTGGAATCACCGTTCTGTTTCCGAGGAGGGTGATTCTCCTTCCACTCCTCTGTGTTCCTCTTCAAGCCCGTACTAGGCAGACCTTTACTGGTACCGATATCGCTATCGTCACCGCCATTAGACGCTTTCGATGGCGATTTATGCATGAGGTTTCCAACAAGACCTGCGAAGGCTGCTCCTTTGGCTGGACCCGAGCCCCCGCCTGAGCCGGCTGGACCGGACATGTTGGTGTGTGGTGTGTGATATCGAGCTGACTACCGATATTGCATTGATGAGTAGAGTATGCACCGGGGACAGATGTGTAGTCGAGAGCGAGGCTGTGCTGAAGAAATGAGCAAGATGTTGTGTGTTGGAAGAGTAGTTGCGTACGTAGATGGTAACGAGAACGAGGCAGAAAAGGAACTGAATTGGTTGCGCTGGTTGCGTTGGTATTATTTTGAAAACAAAGAAAGCGCCCCTTGTGTCATTCTGGTGCTTGCGTCATTTGGTTACTAGTACTACTGCAACTCTGTGCACTACCGCATGCATAGGTATATATCCATATACTGCATGTCTTGGCATGGCGTGAAGCAGGCCGACTACTACTCTTCGGTATCATGTATACTAACCCTATCCCTGACAATAGCAAGCTACTCGCTGCTGCGACATGAGCAAAGGGGAGATCCCACTTGGACCAGGCTAAGACGCGAAAAAGACAGGGTGAAACATTCCGCCAAGATACGGCTAGTTCCTCTCTCAGCAGTAGTACACAAGCAGTCGTAGCAATGCCCACATGTCGTGTCTTGATATCCACGCGATACAAGTGGTTACTCTCTTCGACTCTTATCCTCTCCTCTTCTCTCTTTATCGATATGCATGAGCTATACTCCTCCATCTCCTCCATCCAGCCCGTCGCCACGTGTCGCTGCTCCCCTGCTCCCCTGCTCTTGAAGGTAGTCACGCCTCTTGTTCCCATTGCTTCCCGCCATTAAGATTTTCAGGGTAATTCTCCTCCTCCACCTACGAGAAAACATGTCGTGTTACCGGGACGCGAACAACCACCAGGCATCATTTACATACACTCTTTCTCCACAATACAGTCATCAAAACTACTTACCTTTTGCTTATCTTTCTACTACACCATCGCCATTTCTCGCCGCTCAAGAGACATCGCGCCCACCATGCCTCGCCTGCGGGTGACGAGGGCGACTCTGCTTTTGGCGATCGTATGCTTGGTGGCTCTGTCCTTTTTGATATTCTCGCCGGAATCAAAGTACGAATGGGAGTATGACCTCGACAGCCATCCCGGCCAACCAGCTGAGCAACAGCGCAGCTCCACCCTGGAAACGCTGAGATCACAACATAAAGCATTGGGGCAATGGCTCGCGCCCTCAGATCCGAGTCTGCCTCGCGGTCTGGAGCTGGGCAATGATGGCCTGGTCAGAGGATGGGACAGGGTCAACGCGCTGCTCAAGCGGGGAGGGCTCAAGCGGAAAGATAAGAAGAGGTTAAAAGAGATCATGAACACCCATCCTATCCTGGAGCTGGTGAAGAGCGGCCAGAAGAAATGGGCAGCACAGCTCGCGAGGTGAGTCTAACATCACACGATCATGTCCTCCTTTTGCACGGAGCTGATCATTCAACGTGATGCAACCTGTACAGACAATCAAAAACTCTACCTCAAGCTGTCACCGAATACCGTCGGCGGTATGGTCGCGCGCCTCCCAAGGGATTCGAGGAGTGGTGGCAATTCTGCAAGCGGAACAAGGTCAAGATTGTTGACGATGTAAGTCCATCTAAACTTGTCATCAGCTGACAATTAGTACGACCAAATCTTCCGTGATGTGCAACCGTATTTTGCGCTATCGCCAGAAACGTTTAGAAAGCGGGTAGCAGATTTGGAAACCACAGCGCACACATCGTGAGTTGACGCTCCACCACACGAGCTGAAATCAGAACCTTCACCCTCTCCCCTTCCTCAGCTTCCTCACTCACGGGCGATCGCGCCGTCTCCGCCCGTGCCCGCTTGCTGTTCGACCTCCTTGAACCTCTAGCACAGCATCTTCCCGCCGAAGTCGTCTTTTACATGTCGGATCATGATCTAGGATCTTGGCTGCTCGGCGACGATCAGAAGCAGTTGGCTCTGGATGCTGTCAGGGATGGAAAATATCTTAGCGAGGCGGACCTGAAGCCGTATGAGAAGAAGGAGGGAAGACAACCAGTCAAGGGGACAGTATCGGCGTGTCCGGCTGATAGTCCAGCGTTTGTACGAGCGCTCGCACTTAAAGAAGGTCTCGCGTACGAGAAGGCCTCATCAGGTGAGTCATCACGTATGTGCTGAAGCTGACGAGCAGAAACCACCTTCATCTACGACCCATTACAGACCTATGATTTCTGCTACAACCCCGAGCTCTTGAACATCCACGGCGCTCTATCGTTTGACTTCGCACGCGATACCATGCTCCGCCCCATTTTCCAGCTTTCCAAATTCGTCAGAAATCAGGAATTCCTCACTACGCCATTAGAGGCGTACGAGAACCACACCTCGAAGTCGGCTCAGGACAAGTTCGTTCCTTGGGAAGGGAAGACCATCGACAAGCTGTTTTGGCGAGGTAGCTCCACCGGCGACTCGTACTCGAAGCGAAAGAATTCGGACTACACATGGCACCAGAGTCATCGACCACGACTCGCATTGATGATGCAGGAGACGGAAGGCGATCGTGAGGTCTGGGTGGAGCGCGGGAAGGAGTGGGACAAGGAGAGCTGGGGCGTCGGCAAGCTCAACGAGGCGTACATGGACATTGGGTTGACGGGCGGACCGCACCAATGTAAGAAGGAGGACGGAACGTGTGACGAGATGTCAGAGGAGATACATTTCCTGGAGCGTGTGAGACCAGAAGAAGCGGCAAAGTACAAATGTAAGCGCACTTCATCGCTGTGGAAGCTGACAAATAGACGTATTCGATATCGATGGGAACGGGTGGTCATCGCGCTTCCACCGACTCATCATGTCCGGCAGTGTGGTAGTCAAGGCAACAATATACCCCGAGTGGATCTCAGATTGGCTCACACCATGGGTTCACTACGTCGTGCGTGTCTCGTACCAGGACTGATATCAGAACTGACGATACTTTTCGATAGCCATGCAAGATCGATTATTCAGATGTGTACGATATCATGTCGTTCTTCGTTGGTCCTCCGGATGGCCGGGCGGGCGGACATGATGACATCGCTCGTGAGATTTCGGAACAGGCCAAGAAGTTTGGGGAAGAGCATTGGCGATGGGAGGACATGCAGGCGTACATGTTTAGGCTGCTCTTGGAGTGAGTGGGCCCGCTTCACCTGCTGTCCTAGCACCGAATGCGCTAAGGATGATTGCTGATCACTTCTATCGGTATCACAGGTATGCTCGACTCGCGGCTGATGATCGGGACGAGTTCAGCTATCAGAAGACATACGAGTGATTGGACGGCGGAGTCAGGCGGGAAGTGACTATACATTCTTACGATCTTACATTCCTACATTCTTCAACTGCACTATATTTGGGTTCTACGAGAAGACGCAAAGTCATGCATGTGCATAGCATATCAGTGTACCATTGCGATAAGCCTGTCGATTTGCAAGAGGCTGCGCAGTGGACATTGGACAGCAAGCAGAACGCAGGACGGCGGTCAGAACAGATGCTCCGCCTCAATCCGTGGTGAGAAACTATGTATGACCTCTATGCATGTATTGGTACATTGTCCATCCCATCCGTACATCCGTAGTGTGTGTAACGCATCATGACAGTATCAAGCGCAGATCACAACAACCTCCGCTCGGTATTTCTGCGCCCGTTGACCCAGTCGGTCTCGTGCAGAGTCATCTCGGGCGTACCGAACAGCGCGTTGTCGACTGCCTCGACACCTAGCATGAACTGCGACGCGGCGTTGAGTGTTAGCGTCGTTCTAACGTATGACACATAGCCTTCAACTCACGCTGTGGTCCTGGTTTCCTGCCTGCGAATCGAAATCAAATTAGTCAGCGTTGCTTCTCATCTCTTTGTTATATGGCCATGTTTGGTCTCACCTCGTACTATAGAAAAGCAAGGGTCAGCATAAGAACTGTGAATGATGGTCAACAGCACAGACTCACCTTCCAACTGCCGAAACGACCTCTTGACCAGATCCCAAAGTCCTCCTTGAGCGGGGGGATGATCTGGGCGATAGCTGGGTCTCGGCCCAATGATGGTGTGGGGCTACATCGTGCCACGCGATTTCGCATCAGCAAAGTATCCACACATCCATACGTTCCTCAGACTATCCGTGATAGTGGAAGTGGAAGCGGAAGACTCACTATCCATGGTCGAACCGCCTTTCGTAGAGAGAAACAATCTCGTCGCCAGGCATGATCAACTCCGTCGCCACGGCGCCGCGGATAGTATCCTCAAGGACCTTCTCGAGGTCAACGGGCTTTTTGGCCGATTGACAAACTTCGAACATCAAACTCCAATAGGGACCTTCCTTTGGCTCGGCGTCGAAAGGTAATGATGGGTCACCCTTTTGGATCGTGGGCAGCTTGACGTTCTCGAGAGGCGCGTTGTAGGGCGAGTAGTTGGAGAAGATGGTGGCGCGGTAAAAGGGCGCGTCGTCCTCCGGGAAGTAGAGCCAGCCTGTTAGGTAGACCAATTATTGTCAGTGTAAGTGCTTGCGTCACGTTGTTTATTGTATTTTGGGTGTTGGATTCTTGTGATTAAAAGGCATGGCTCAAGGAGGAGAAGGACAACTTACACTTGTCACCAATGCGCTCCGGGCGCTCACCACGGATTCCGATACCGAGGACGATAGTGGTCGAGTAGATCAGACCCTTGGTGGCCTCCTGCATCTTCTGCAATTTGATCTGGTGGTCGGAGGGTACTTGCAAGCGGGGCAAGAATTGGTCGACGGCCATGGTCGACACGAGGTACTGATATTTGATCTTTCTGCCATCTGCGAGACTGACAGTCTTGGCCGCCGAATCGATCTTGTCTACAGTCCCAGCGCTTCCGAGACGGAACTTCGATTTGGGCAGTTGGTCGGCCACGGCCGTCCAGATACCGCCGGTACCGTCCCGCGTGGGGAAACGGAACGTGGCGTTGGGACCCCAGTTGCCCGCTGTCTCTTTGGTGATTGCGTTGCGCACGACGGTGCGGAGATTGGGCGCAGCGACGCGCTCTCCGAGCCATTCGCATTGCATCTGCGTGGCATTAGCGGGGCTCTTGCAACGAAAGAACGATATGGCGAGAGTGAGGTGTGCAAGGAAGTAGGGTGACGGAGAAAGAAAGACAGGGAAGACAGAGAAGGGGACGGAGGAATGAAGAGACAAAGACGAGATGGACAAACGACTCACGTCGGTCGTAGGCACACCCCAGACTTTGAAATTGTACGGCCGCATGAACAGGTCCGCGATACCCTCGCCCATATTTCTCAGGATCCACTCATCGAAAGTCTTCGGTTTTTGCCCCGGAGTCTTGGCGCGGTTCTCACCAGCGGCGATCAGGCCGTCGATGCATTGCGCCGTGAGGTCGGTGGGGAGCTGGGAGACGTTGTTCTGGTATGGGTCTGGATCATTTGGCCATCAGCACTCGGGTCAATTCTACTTCGCCGCAACAGCGCTGTAGCCTGGAGAGCATGGCAGGGCCAACTCACATGGGACCCAGCGGCCGACGCTCCGGACGTAGCTGACGCGCTGGTGCGTCTGCCAGTCGTCGTCCTTTGGCAGCGCGCGGTTGATCGCATCGTCAAAGTACGCGTAATGTCTATTGATTATCGTAATCAGCTTGGTGCCGATCTGATCCCAACTGATATTCCAGCGATTCCAGCGCAAACTTACGAGAAGATAACGTGTCCTCCGACGTCGAACAAGAACCCCTCGGGTGTGGTGTCGGTACTTGCCAGTCCGCCGGGAGCGTCTGCGGCGTCGACGACGAGGTACGAGCGCGAGAGCTGGTTCAAGCGAGTCGCGGCACCGAGACCGGTCTGTCATGCAAGAACCGATTTGAGCGACCACTTCTATTCTCTCTACGCTCTACACTCGCGAGCGTGTGGTGGACTTACAGGACCAGCACCGATGACTAGCGTCTCGACCTCTTCCACTTGACCGTGTCCGTTCTGTTCCGAAGCTGAGATCGCCATCTTGCTATTACTGCTATTGCTGTTAATGAGCTTTCGGTCGAATGTCGATGGATTCACAACGAAGCAACGAAGAACGCATCTCGACGTTGCATCTGTACCTTGTATTTACATATTTCTATGCGTGCACCGGTCCAGATCAAGGTTGTGCAGTATTTTTCCGCTGCGCTGCGCTGGTTCCAGCCAGCCGCAAGCCAAGCAGGGAAGAAGTAAAAAAAGATTTTCCTGAGACCCGCCAGGAGTTAGTAGCAAGTATGACAGCATCGATTGAGAAGTCCGCGGGTACTTTACACTGTACGTACTCCAGGTACAGTACGTACGTTCGACATTCGAACATTCGACATGGCACTTCTGGCCCAGGGTGACTTCGCAGTTTTGTTTGCCCTGAGTCGCTGTGCTTAGCTGTTTACCGCTCTGTGGCAGACAGCAGCGTCGGTCTCTGTAACCTGTGACCTGAAATGGCACTTTGGTCTTGGGTGTTGGGTTTCGGGTCTTCTGTAGAGGTATCACGTGTATGGCGCAACGCAAACGAGCAGCAGTCTCATGTATGACATACCTGCAAATATATATATATGCGTTATTTGTTAGTGTACTGGAATCACTGGAAAAGTCTGTCACAAGCATAAATCGTCACCTCTATCGCTGAGCGTCAATCATCATTGCGGCGCCAAGGTATTCTTTAATCTATCACCAATCGCCATGGCGCCGCGACTGGCCAACTATTATCTTGGCGGCGGGTGTTTACTAGCTGTATCGTTAGTTTTGCTTGCGCACTTGCACCCAGCTACGAGCTTCACATTACCGCTATTACCATCCTCGTTCAGTGATCCATACGTCGCGCAATCGCCGCAGCGCGTCGAAGCGGACAACTTGCAATTCAGCCATGACCAGTGCCTTGAGCGGTTCCCGGACTTATACCTGGAGGCGGACCGAGCGGAGAAGTATTATGCGGCCAAAGGAGGAATCAGCGCTGAGATGGTAGGTGCTGCAGAGAAAGATGGGAGCAGTGCGAGACTAGTCATCCTCAATAACAAGGTGCGTCATTCAGATTGATCTGCAGTCTGCCTGACATGGCTGAAATAAGATGCAGCTCTACGTGAAAGCCTTTTACGGCGGTGTTAACTCGCGAGCACAAGCCGCGGTGGCTGCCCTGTATCGAACTGTACTCACCAGTCCAGAGCCTTTACCAGATGTCGAGTGAGTGCGTTACGTTTGAGCTGCCCACTTACATATAGCTTTGTCATCCAGGTATCGGATGCTGGAGGCGGTGATCATCCCCATTTCGTATTAGATCGTACGAATCAGCAACCGGGATTATGGCTTATGCCTGGTGTGTACCTCGTAACATACATGACAACGATAATAACGGCGGAGCTGATATCGTGTGATTTCTCGGCAGATTTCGGATTCTATTCATGGCCTGAACCTGGAGTTGGGGCTTATACCGAAGTTCGAGACAAGGCGTTAGCGTACGAGGAAGGACTCGGATTGAGCTTAAGCGACAATAATTCGGTGGCTTCGTCAAGCTGGGAGAACAAGATCCCGAAACTGTTTTGGCGGGGCGTCCCCATGGTCGAAGTGCGACAGGTGAGTCGCGTTGCGCATCTTTCTCCAAGTTCACTTGTGACTTGTCTTTGGCTTGATGCTGATCTTGAGGTGCCGTAGCAATTACTTCGCGCTAGTGTGGATCAACCGTGGTCGGATGTGCAAGAGCTGGACTGGGGTGCGATCAACCAGGACGAAGAGGAGAAATTGAAGCATAACGGGGATCTGAGAAGTCCAGCAGAACATTGTCAATATGCGTTCTTGGCGCACGTCGAAGGATGGGCATATAGCGGAAGGCTAAAGTGAGTCACCACTGATCTGCCGAGGTACTGCGACCACTGGTCAATTCTGCCATCGTTGATGATCAGAACTATAACTTACTCTCACTTGCTCTTGCTATTACAGATACTTGCAACAATGTCGGTCGGTGATTGTAACGCATCCTTTACAGTATATCCAGCATTACCATCATCTGTTCAACACCGAGGACGGCCACCCGGATCAGAATATGGTGGAGGTCCCTTTACCCCTGGAAGAGCATTTGCCTGCGGCGATGGAGGAACTGCTCAAGCCCGAGAACCGGGAAAAGGCCGAGCGGATAGCAGAGAATAACTGGCGCTCCATGCGAGAAGGATACATCACCCCCGCAGCAAAGTACGTCTTGCCCTGCGTCTCCACCACCGTTTCACTTGTAGAGACACAAGCTGACCTGCGCTGTCGCAGTGAATGCTACTACCGCTACGCCCTCCGAGCGTATGCGTCGGTGCAGACGTTCCAGCCTGCTCTGGAAGGAGCCGTATCATACGAAAGCTTTGTGTTGACCGGGAGGGTACACTGGGACATATATAGATAGATCCAGATTTGGCTTTCGTTGCATGTATGACTATCACGATAACGATTACGATTGCGATTGCGGTTACTGTAGGGAAGGGATTGGTTGTACAACGTCCGGGAAGCTCGCAAGCTCGCAAGCCCGCAAGCATAGAAGCGGGACGACCAAGCATCGACCATGGGTTGAACATCAAGCACGATTGCCCACGGGCTGCGGCATGCTCACGTTCACCAATGAGGATGCCTATGGGCTCATCGACAAGAATCTGGGGTGCGGTACTATTTCTCTTGTTTGGTTCGGGAAGGCGTAACGTCACATTTATAATTGATTCTTACGATGCTCTGACTCTTCGTTCTATGAGTAGTTCGGCAGCGACGAAGGAGCTCCAGGCAAACTCGGTCGACTTCCTACCCTTTCCTCGTCTGGAAGAAGCAGTGGAAGCCGACGTCCAATTCCTTAAGAACAGTCCGCTCGTACTCGACTCCGTGGCCGTGAGCGGGTGGGTGTGCGAGGTCGAAACGGGGGAAAGTCAGACGGGTCGTATGAGTGCGCATATAAATGGCTGGACGCGCATTTTATCTGATAGGGATAGGGTTGAATGAGTAAGATGAATGCAGGAACATCATGGCGTTGTAGAGGTGACAATACTGCATACAGCACAAAGAACATTGCCGGTAATCTGATTTATCCGAAGGTACGAAGGGCGATACGAGACAGGCTATATACGAGACGAGACACTGCCAGGTGAAATGCCCATTGCCGCAGCTGCAAGCTTGTGTGAGCCTACAAGCCTCAGACCACCATGTTGACTATGTCCATGAATGCACTGTAATCACGAGCAGTAGCTGAGCCGCCTTGGGACACCCTTTTCTCATACACAAAAGAAGTCAAGTAGGAACGGCAGACTACGATGGAGGAGATTATCACTTCCGACCCGCGCCTCAAAGGCGTCCTTCCACCCGACTTCTTATGGGGCGCCGCGAGCGCTTCATATCAGATCGAGGGAGGTTGGAATGAGGATGGGAAAGGATTGAGTGTATGGGACCAGGTGTTAAAGGATCAGGAGAACGGAGAGGTCGCTTGTGATTCGTACCGTCTCTGGAAGGCGGATGTGGAACTGCTCAAGAGTCTCGGAGTGGACGCGTATCGCTTTTCGATTAGCTGGCCACGGGTCATTCCCCTCGGTGCGCTCTCTTCCCTCCAGCATCTTCTCAGCGTAACGATCGTAACGAGTATCTGACAGCTGACGTATTTTATGCATGATATATAGGCGGCGCAGAAGACCCAATCAACGAAAAGGGGATCCAATTCTACTCCGACTTCATCGACGCACTGCTCGCCGTAGGAGTCACGCCCGTAGTGACGATCTATCACTGGGACATGCCCTTGGCACTGTACGACAAGTACGAGGGAACGTACTCCAAAGACGCGTTCGTCAGGGATTTCGTCCGGTATGCGGATCTGCTTTTCGAGAGGTTTGGCGATCGCGTTAAGAATTGGATCACTATCAATGAGGTTTGTCCCTTTTCCTCATGGACAAGCGCCCTCGGCCGACGCCGGCGAGGAGACGATGACTGATTTTGACAACGTTTGCAGCCACACATCATCACTGCTATCGGAGGCATAGTGTATCGCGGTAAATGGAATCCGCAGACTGACATCCCCAGGTAAGCTATGCTGTCTCGACATCTGATCACGAGATCCGACGCATTAGAATCGCGCTAAATTGGCTCGCCTAGGTTCGCCGAAACACTGCTCGCATCCCATGCAAGGACGGTAGACTTGTATCGGACCAAATACCAAGCTCAGCAGCAGGGTCGGATCGCGATCACATTGAATTTCGACTGGTCCGAGCCTTTGGACGATAGCAGCGCGGCGAAGGAGATGCAGCAGATCGCGTTCGATAACGTCGTTGGACTAGTGAGTCGAGCCGCCTATCCCGTTCGCTGACCTGCAGTACGCCGATCCGATCTGTGAGTCGTATTACGTGAATAGGAGGTCTGATAGGCAGTTCATGGACGATTCCCTCAATCGATATTGGACGACTACGGGGATCTGGCCCCGAAACTCTCAGAGGAAGAATGGAATTTGGTCAAGGGGTCCACCGACTTGTGAGGGCAATGTCTTCTACGTCTATTCGATCAGCTGGTGTCGAATGAAAGCTGAGCGAAGAATATAGCTTTGGGCTGAACACGTACGGTACCGTTTGGGTGACGGGAAAGCGCCTTGCGCCAGATCAAGCGGGTTTCATCGAGACTGTGTCGGGTCGCGTCGAACGGGTCTTCGAGAAGGACGGGAAGCCTATAGGCAACAAAGGCCATAACGGGCATCCCCACGACGGTGAGTCGGCTCTCCCAAATACCCACACTCCATGAGTACATGGCTGAACGAGTTGAGGGTCGCAGTGCCGTGGGGATTCCGAAAGATTCTTCAGTACTTGCATGACCGATACACGAAAGACGCCAAGATTCCTATCATCATTACCGAGAACGGCTTCCCTGTGCTGGGCGAGAGCGAAATGACGTTCGAAGAACGGAAGAAGGATACGCAGCGCCAGCATTATTACGCTGGGTATCTGCGGGAACTGCTCTTGGCTGTCAAGGAGGACAAGATTGATATAGGCGGATACATGGCTTGGTCCCTGATGGAGTGCGTCACAGCGCCACATCAATACAGTAGATGAAATGCCAAGCTAATACCTGATTGTGTCTGTCGCAGTAATCTCGAATGGATGATGGGCTACGCGCCGAGGTTCGGGATCACCATCGTTGATAATGAGGATGGGTTCAAGAGGATTCCCAAGGACTCGGCGCACATGATGGGTCGGATATTCAATCACGCCAAAGCTACAGCTGCCAAAGCTGTGAACGCTGCCAAGAACACTTAGCGCATCTTGGTACAAAAACGGCTGATGGATGTATCACTGGTGCTGCAACATGAGAAACAGGTCCTGATCGTTTTCTCAACATGCTGCATACAAGTAATGAAAGCAAACGATACTTTTGATGAGTTGCCATATATCTCTGTCCCACGCCTCCTGCATTTCGCTTGCGACGATTCCCATTCCCGCTCCCGCTCCCTTGCTATCTCCACACAGCGCCGTGCAAGACAGTACGCTTACTCATCCGTTGAGCTTGAGCTTTACCAGTTCTTGATCTGGTACACGACCTTCTCCTTGAGCGTGAGCGACTTGTACTTGAGGTCTTCATCGTCATCCTCCAAATGGTCAAACTCCCTTGAACCAGTCTTGAAGTCAATCTCAGCAAGCGCGATCGCTTTAGTCTTGAACATGACTACAGTGCGTTTCTCGTCAGCACTCTTTCCGCAATCAAGATACAGACAGAATGTGACGCAGGGACTCACTCTTGAAAGTGATGTAGCCAATGACGTAGACTGGGATACCGATGTAGGCTGTGATGAACGACTTGTAGGCGAATGGCAGGAAGGCGTCGAAGCCCTTGAAGAAGCAGATGAGGCATGTGAGGAACAGAGCGATGTACGTGAGGTACGGTTGGAAAGGCTACCTGTCAGTCATCGTCATTTGATGATAGACTTACAGCTTTGTAAGGGAGAGTGTCTCGTGAGATCCCTTGGGCCTTCATACCGCGCATAAACGCGACGTGAGTCGCGAGGATCGACACCTAGCAGGAATCAGTCTTTGTGTACTTGTTCGATTGTTTGGATCAGAAGGACAACTCACCCATGACAAACCGCCGAAGATGCTGACGGTGCTGACCAAGTAGTTGAAGATGGTCAACGCATCTGACGACGCGACCAAGTAGGCAAGACACATGAAGGAACCAGTGAACATGAATGCGACCCAAGGGACACCGCGCTTGGTGCACTTGGCGAAAATCCGAGGCGCCACGCCGTCTTTGGCCATTCCGTACAAGGTACGGGTGGAGACGTACTGGTCGCTCACGGACGCAGAGACGGTGAAGAGGAGGATACTGCGTCGGTTCGTTAGTTACGGTCGCGATATATGGCGTTGGTAGGATATGACACATACCAAGCATTCAAGATTCCAGGCAAGACCTTGATACCAGCCGACTCGATCGCGACGACGAACGGCGATGCTGAGGCTCCGCCCGCAGTACCCTTGGCGGCTGCTTGAGCGAGGAGTTTGGAGGACGAGTCGACCACCATTCCAACGATCAGGGTCAGGATCACGTAGAAGAAGAGGATACGGAAGAAGGTCTTCTTGATAGCGGCCGGAACGGTCTTTCTGGGGTTCTACAAGGGCAACAAGCAAAGACATGTCAGTTGTGGCGCTAATTTGACAGCGTGAGAGAGAAAGAGAGAGAGAGGACCGGCGCACCTTTGCTTCGCCGACGGTGACAGCGAGCAGTTCTGTGCCAATGTACGAGAACAGAGCGAGCACGAGGGCATTGACGAAGCCCAAGAACTTGCCGAGATCGCCAGTCTTCTTATAAGGCTTAAAGGCCTTCCCGTTCTTCCAGTACGCGAAGCCAATACGGTCTTGGCCCGGTACACCGCCAAGATCGATGATGAGGCCCAGGAGAATCAGGCCGGTAAGAGTGATGATCTTGACGGACGATAACCAGAATTCGATCTCGCCGAACCATTTCACCCCGAGCAAGTTGATCAAGATCACGTAGACGATCAGGATCGTCACCCATGCGGCACCGTTGACGGACGTGTTCCAGTACCGGATCACTAGTGCACCAGCAACGATTTGGTTTGGGGAGATGATCAAGTACTGCGATGCACACAGGTGTCAGACGATGAGACACGAGTACGATGCAGTATGCGCAGACTCACCTTGCAGAGGTACACCAAGGCAGTCGCGAAGCCGAAAGCGGGGTCGACCATGCGGGTGGCATGTCCTGCGAAACCGCGCTTGGAAGGGAAGAGCGTCGACATCTCACCGAGGGCCATCATGACGCCGAGACACCTATAACACGCGATCCGACTCAGCGACAGAACATTGTCGCAATCTCGCAGGTGGGTATGACTCACACAAAACCCATGATGAGGTAAGAGATAAACAGACTTCCGGGTCCACTACGAGCGAGCGATGTTCCGGATCCAATGACGAGACCAGTACCTGCATTCGTCACGTCAGCAACCATCATCTAGCGCCAGAATACTCGCACGACTCACCGATAGCACCGCCGATAGCTATCATGCTGATCTGTCTAGGCTTGAGCGCACGATGCGTCTCCCCTTCTTCTTGTGGGACAACGTCCTCGCCGGCGTACGCTGCATGACCGTTACCGTCTACTTCGCCCGAGTAGACGGTGGGGTCAAGCTCCTTCTCGGTCTTCCCATCGTATTCGCCATTGTTCCCGTACGACATGGTGAGCAGAGTACAACGATTTTTCGGTGATACGTGGAGAACCAGGGGCCATCGACGAATAGCGAGACTTTATATGCATTGCTTATCTATCACAGCGCCAAGCGTGACCATCAGGCAGCGGGCCACAGGAAGCCAACGAGCGCGTACGGCCTAAGGTATGCGCGAAAAAGCGTGTTATGAGTGTCTGTTCCTGTCCATCACACTAGAAGGGTAATGTCAGCATTGCGGAGGGGCACTGGACGCCTTTGGTCGCTCGATCACCAGACCTGGTATGGTTGGCAGAGTGGATACATGCGGTGACAAGCGAGGTGTATTGCCAATAACCAACAGGGATTCATCTTGGCGTTGGCTTGGCAAGAGTGGAAACCTCGTTACAGCAATTGACGAAGATAAGGCTGCGGGGCAGCGAGAGAGAGAGAGAGAGAGAGGATATCTTGAATGCCGAGGTTACGCTGTCAGGTGTAACTAAACTTATTGCAGATCGCGGACCGG
>JALPCB010000231.1:0-26740 GCA_026538395.1 Cryptococcus sp. GC_Crypt_3
AGCGCATCGACGGGCCAAGGCGAGTCCACACGCCGTACCTCGTTTAGCTACAAGGTTACAGAGGCAAAGGCACATATCATCTTCCTCCTCCTTATCGCCCCCGAGTGCTATCAGCGATGACGGGCCGATATGGACTTGTCCCAGTTGGGTCTCCGGCGTATACTATGAGTATGAGAGACCCGAGGAGCAAGAGGCTTGATCAAAGGACTTGTCTGCCTCTCCAGATCGTCGAGGGACGAGTAGTATATCAATCCTACATCTTCCCTGTTCTATCCTATCCTATCCTACCCTATCCTATCTTCTCATCGCCTTGGGATCGATCTTGCTCCTATCTCGCATCCCTTGGGAGGCATTAAGGTGAGTAGTACATATATATGCTTCATACTCTGTCGCAGCATGCTTGATACATGTAACTTTCGCATAGTATACAGAGAACTGTCTTCTTCTCTTCTTTCTAAAAAAAGACGAACATACTAAACGACTGGCTAGTCAAGACAAAGACACCTGGTACACTCAACAGTCACACTACTATCGTATACACGCTCGAAACAATGACGAGGGCAATGGACTCCAAACCTCGAACAACCAACGCTGACTCCATTCTCACCGCTTACGATCACCCTCCCCTCACAGCTCGCAAAGCCCTCTCCAACTTCTGCTTCCTCCTCGCCTTTCCTCCTTCAGACACGAACCTCGCCGTCAACTGCGCTTTCGAGTATTCGTCCCCTTTGCCAGACGCGGGGATCGG
This sequence comes from Cryptococcus sp. GC_Crypt_3, assembly GCA_026538395.1. Taxonomy (NCBI): domain Eukaryota; kingdom Fungi; phylum Basidiomycota; class Tremellomycetes; order Tremellales; family Cryptococcaceae; genus Cryptococcus; species Cryptococcus sp. GC_Crypt_3. The sequence goes on from JALPCB010000231.1 coordinate 749, forward strand.
CACCACGACCCACGCTGTTGGCGGTGTGGGCGAATCAGCGTATGGCTTGACGTGCGCTCGGCGTAGCTTTTCCAGCGCGTTGGCTGGACGGACACGCGATGGTGGCATGTTCAAAAGCGGAGCTGACCGTTGTGGACGGATACGCTGTTCAGGGAGAACCTGGCGGTTGAGCTGCACGCAGGAGACGGTCGGGTCTATCGCGCGCGGACTTACTGGTCGAGCGAGATATGGGCGGTATTCGTGTCCCCGACGAATTCGATGCTCGCTCTTATCGTCTGACGAATGAACAGATGGAGAGTCGCGAGATGCAGAAGTGAGCAGCATCTGAGCAGTGGACGATCGCGGAACTCGCGGCTCCGCCCAAATAGCTCGTGCCGGCAATGCTGTCGGTGAAAGAGCGTTTCGGTCTTCGCCCCTTAAATCGTTGACGAGCTTGAGAGCATCAGAGCGAATCAAGCCCGCCGAGGACGCCGTACTATCAAAACGCTCCACCAGCTTTCGACGGGACAGGCGCCGAGCTAGTAGTCGGGGTGCATAGCTGATATGGGAGTAGTGGAAGGGAGCGCTACTTTCCTTGTACGCCCCTTGGGTGCCTGTGGACTCATCTTGGGACAAGCTTGGTCCCTCGACCCACTCCGAGAGCTCGTGCGAGAAATGGCCTCCGTCACCTTCATTCGACGGCGCATCGGAGTACTGTGAGTGGATCGTTGGCAGGGAAGGGGTTTGAGCCGTCCTTTGACGCGGCGAGGATCTTTGCTGGGGCGAGCGTTTGAGATTGGGGTATCGCTGTCCATCGGGGTTGGCGAGCACTATCACCTCTTCTCGATCTAGGCAATCCGTCTGGTGCAGTGATCTGGATCTAGCGAGCTTCGGTCGTTCGGGCACGCGATCCGGGTCAGCAAGAGGGATGTAGATTTCGTCGAAGATAGGCGGCGAGCGTAGACGTGATCGGCTAAAGGATTGGTAACGACGGCCGGACCGCAGAGAGTTGCCTTGACGACCTGAAAGGTTCTCATCTGGCATTGGTCAGTCATTGACCTGCTACAATACATATGAGAATGAGCTCACCATCTGGTCGGGCCGTAGGATCGGTGATACCCAGGCAATCGGCGCCGAGGAGACATTCTCGGGCTTCCCTACCAAGGCCCTGAGACTCGCTCAACCACTGTTTCTCCACTTCGCGTGAGGACGACTCGCCATCTTCCTCGACGCCAATTGAGGTCCGGGACGCCGGACTGCAAGATGAGTTTCCTACTGCAGCGGACATGGGAGCTGAGGCTTGATCCGAGCGTGAACTCCGCCGTTCATTGATGGGCGGTGCAGCGCGTCGCCATAATCTGCATCGTAAGAAGCGCTTTATATTGTCGTTCGTACTCTGCAAAGTAGAGGACCGAGGCGATGGTGTCGATGAAGATGGGGGAGGGAGGGAAGGACTGTCTTTCGAGCGGAAGAATGAACGGAGGAGAGAGTGCCCTCGGTTCAGTGATGGTGCACTTCGCTGACTGAAGTCTAACGAAGTCGGGGCCTGCTGTAGGAGGATCACGGGGATCGACGAGGAAGACCGAGGAGTCATTTGTGGAATGGAAGAATGGTTTGAGGGGTTTTGAGAGGTGGAAGGAAGAAGCGGGAAAGCGGTTTCGACGTTCTGGGGAACGTCTCGGTAGCGGTAAGAATGAGATAGCAAGGACGTCTTCAGCGGAAGGAAAAGCTTTTGCGGCCGTATTGGGTGCTGGGAAGGGAAGATGAGGCTGAGAGAGGTAGTAGAAACGTCCATGACCTACGCTTGGCACGGTTCGCTCATAGCATAGCACATTGGCAGCAGTGGCAGCAGTGGCAGTTCAGGTGGTGGTCCTCCACCTCTACCTTGATAGTTATTCACAAAATTAACAGTCCTCCCGTGCATACGGTGTTGTTGCAGCATATCATAGCTGACTGCGCCAGACTCATCGTGCGCCGCATGCATGCATACCATTCATAAATCGAGCAGAAACACCAATTACTAACACCTCTTACCGTCACCAGCTATCAGATACAGATATGCCCTCTGGTAACGTACAAATTAGATGCAACCCCCATATATCCTGTTGACAATTCATCTAGTCACTCGCGTGCTCTCGGCGATCTTGCTCTCTAACTCCCGTTACTCCAATTTGCCACCTAACCAAAGTACAGTAGAACAAAGCTGAAAAAAACGATACTTAGACAAACATACGTATATTCAACAAGCAACAAAAGGCGCATTCCGGGCCGACATCGTACACTACCCGCATCTCCGCAGAGAAGCTACACTGCTGGAGAAGAACCCGCCTGAGAAGGAGATAGGAGCTGGAACTGGGATTGGAATTCCAGAGAGACCGATAGTGGACTTTTCAGTCGTAGCTGGACACCGACCATACTCAAGCTACTTCACTCGAACCTCGAGTCCCGGGACAGAGTGAGGAGAGGTCGATACCATGGCTTCAGATTTGGACAAGTGAATCTCTACTTCTTCGCTTGGAGCAGCAGGACGACGACGATAGCAAGGACATTGCTGACATGCCTCACTTCTCTTCCTCCTTTTACCTCCTACTCCAACTGCTCATCCGCCCTTAACTATTTATCTCCCTGCACCACTGCACCATTGAACCGTTGCACAGACAAATAGCTCAGTTGAAGCGATGCGAGATCATCCCTGAATCAGCGGTGAAAGAGCTCTGCCTCAAAGCCAAAGAGATCCTAATGGAGGAGGGCAATGTGCAGTATGTTGACAGCCCAGTCACAGTGAGTGTCTTTGTCGACGGCGAAGATGCCGCTTTTTGCAATCTACGCACTTGAAAAAGCCTGGATAGTCGGCTGATGTGTTCCGTATCTCCTTTATTAGATATGCGGCGATATCCATGGTCAGTTCTTCGACTTGATGGAGCTCTTCAAAATAGGCGGGTTCTGCCCAGAGACAAATTACATCTTCATGGGTGAGTGGGCGTCTCTATTCGGGTGCTAGACTGCTGGATTCTTGATGCATCTCCCTTTTCTCGTCATCAGACCTCACGAGGAAAGAGTTTCGCTTATGCCTTAACTGCAGGCGACTTCGTCGACCGCGGATTCTACTCGGTCGAGACATTCCTCCTCCTCCTCCTACTCAAAGTACGCTATCCAGATCGGATAACGCTCATTCGGGGGAATCACGAGTCGCGCCAGATCACTCAAGTGTACGGGTTCTACGATGAATGCCAGCGGAAATACGGGTCGAGCAACGTCTGGCGATACTGTTGCGATGTCTTTGATTACCTGAGTTTGGGCTGTGTGGTGGATGGGAGGGTGTTCTGCGTTCATGGTGGTTTAAGTCCACAGGTCAATAGGCTTGATCAAGTAAGTGCACACCTTTTCCTATTGCCAGAGACAAGATAGCGGTAGCTGAATTTCTCTGTGTGACAGATAAGAGTCATAGATAGACGGCAGGAAGTACCGCACGAAGGGCCAATGTGCGATCTGTTATGGTCAGATCCAGATGGTGGGTGATTCGTGCGCATCTACATCCAGTACGCTTACCCAAATTATCTTTCGCAGACATTACCGGCTGGGGCATGTCGCCGCGAGGAGCTGGATTCTTGTTCGGCAGCGACGTCGTGGAGGTGAGCTCGCTCTATGACGTTGTGGCACATGAGCTTGCCAGGCTAACACCGCACAGCAATTTAATCATAGCAACGACATCGAGCTGATAGCGCGGGCACATCAACTGGTGATGGAGGGATACAAGGTGCGCAATCCTCAGACTATTATGTTCTGTTCAATGCTAATGACCTGGTGCAGCTCATGTTTGATAGGAAGATCGTGACAGTATGGTCAGCGCCGAACTACTGTTATCGGTGAGTGTCATTCAATGTATGTGCCTGCATGGAACGCTGACAACGACGCGGTGATAGGTGCGGAAATACTGCGAGTGTATTAGAGCTCGACGAGAACCTGCGGCAGGAATACAAGGTGTTTGACGCTGCGCCCCAAGACGCGAGGTCAATACCGCAAAAGCGACCGATGATGCACGAATACTTCCTCTAGGCGCAGAGAGTCAGCTGGTGGTCGAGAGACCAGTAGCGCCGAGGTGGATCAAGGGGAACTATAGAGATATATGGGTGACGAGCGATGAGCGATCAGACCGGTCGCTCAAGTACAGTAATGGGAAGTGGACCGAGTTGGTTCACAGATTTACATGGCATTATAGCATCATAGCAGGTTCGGCCGATTGTATGCAGTATTCGAATGCACTCTGCGCTATGCACTATGCAGTATATGTGCGCTGCAGTATACTAGTTTCAAGTTGTAGTGATCCCACGAGGCGACCCGACACTTCGGATCGGCACGGAGCAGATCTCGTCCTGAGATGGTGAGATGCTGAGATGACGAATTGCTTCGAGCCATCTTGAGCACGCTACCTGACCGCGTGCGAAAAGCGAGATGCACCGCCATCACCATCCGCAGCAGCAGCTGATATCGTCGTCGTCGTCGTCGTCGTCGTCGTCGTCGTCGTCGTCGCCTGTCATTGTCGTAATGAAGTGGTAGGCAAAGAACCAATGGATGAGTCATCGGAATGAGCAGGAGGTGTTCTGTTCAGGCTGTTCAGGGGTGAAACGAGGTAAACGAGGGAATCGAAGTAAACAAAGCGCGTGTGTCTTTGCTTTTTGGTCCCGGAACGCTGGTGCACCATCTCGCCACGTGGGGGTCATCCAAACAATCATTTTGCGGTGAATCAAGTGAGGGTGGACGGGGCTCGACGCGTTTCACCCCCTCCTGGACTCCTGCAATCTTTGATGCGTGCAATGCGATGCATTGGTAGATGGCAGTGGAATCGAGCGAGCAAGCCGGCCTGCTGCGTGAGATGCGCGAATGATCTGGCGAGACAGTAGGGTAGTTGGCCGTGATGTTTGATGCACGGTGAAAAGTTCATGACTATCTTCCATCCCTCTCTACAATACGCGACGACACATAGACACAGACATTCTCGTGGTCTTGTTCGCTTCTTCCCGTGCTCTCTTCCCCGCATTCCTTCCCATAAAGCACAGTACCACAGCGAGGACATCCACGGCCAAGGATAGATCTCACGTCTCCCGTCTTGACTCTCAAGTCCCAAGTGCGAATACGGCCCACACAGGATACAGGGATAGTGCAACGTACCACGTACCCCTTTGTCCCATCCCACGATCACTCGCCTCTGTGCCTTTTACCATTGCTATTGTTACCTTTTCACCTTTCGCTTTCGCCGTTCCACTCTTAGCACTCCATACCAAACAAATCAATCTATCCTATTTCAATCATCCACTCGTGCCTCCGTCATCATCATCCTCTTCTCCATCTTCTCCATCACTCGCTCAGACCCTTCAGTACTCGCCGACTCTTCCCGATATCCTACACAGCCCCCTCCCTCTTCCATCCCTCCATCCTTTCTTATATATCTCCATTGACGCCTTCACTCAGCCAACAAACACAAATCGCAAAAGCTTCACCACTGGCGTATCCCGCATCAGCACGCTCATTACTCGTATCACCACCACCACCACCACCACGCTCATACCATTCTGATCTCGACTCCATTCTCAGCGCAACTTTCATAACCATAATCAACTCGCGACTCCAGCACGATGCCCGCTTCCAGCTGCACGCGCTCGAGACGGTCTCGCGCTCGCGCCTCTACACCCGTCAACCTCACCCTCACCCTCGCTTTGACCGCTACTCTCGCCCTCGCATCATCACCAGTCTCAGCAGACCGTCATCTCAGACATCGCAATCTAGCTTCTAAACATGCTCGCGATTCGTCCGGTGTCACCCCGGGTGGTTTCCAGTATGTCGGCGATTCGGGTGTCTCGGCGCAGATGATGTTCCTCGGCACGGAGAAGACTGTCTACATCCTCGATAGTGAGTCCTTCACTTCACATTACTAAGACACTGAGACACTCAAGCCACTTCCACCATGAACCCCTGACATGGCTCGTGCTGATCACTTTTACTTTCAGAGGCCGAAAACAACTCGCTCACCGTCTCAACGCCCGAGGGCGAGGAGCATCCAGCATGGGGAACATCGTACGACCTCACGACCAACACCGCAACAGCTATGGATGTCACTTCCAACACTTTCTGCGCCGCTGGTCTGCCCATAGCCAATGGCTCATGGGTCGTTTTCGGCGGTAACCAAGCAGTCACATATGAAGGTGTCGCGACAGGAGGCAACGCAACCAACCCGTACCTTGATGCCAGTGGTGGAGCAGCCATCCGGCTGTTGACTCCATGTGACGACGGCTCATGCACATGGCAGGAAGGCGGAGACGCTCTGACCATGACCGTGAGTAGGACGGTGGTCAACGTGTCGATTCTCATCTAATTCCTATTGATCTCTCCACAGGGCAACCGGTGGTACCCTTCGGTCGAGTTACTCGGTGATGGCTCATTGATTGTCCTCGGCGGTGACAACAACGGGGGGTGAGCTTTCTTGTCGCCATCGCATCTAAAGTCCGTGCTGATCATGCCTCGCAGCTATGTGTCAACCCAAACCCAGAACAACCCCACGTACGAATACTGGCCCAAGCAGTCATCGGGCGCCATCTACATGGACTTCCTCAACTACACCGTTCCCGTCAACCTCTTCCCTCTCACTTGGCTCCTCCCAGGCGGTGAGCAGATATTATTCAGTGAATCGCTAGTACAGTTGCTGACCCGCGCACCTAGGCCAATTATTTATGCAGGCCGCATACAAGACCATCCTTTACGACATGGATGCTAAAACTGAAACTGCGCTCCCCGACATGCCATATGCAGTCCGAGTCTACCCTGCCTCCGCAGCTACTGCCCTTCTGCCTCTCACTCCCGCCAACAACTACACCGCTACCATCCTCTTCTGCGGCGGTTCAGCAGCCAACTTCAACCTCTCTTCCGACGGCGGTGCTCAATTCAACATCACTGCTGTCGCAGCTGACAACACGTGTGTGAGGATCAGCCCTGAAGACGACAACCCTACATACGAGGACGACGATTATATGTTTGAGGGACGAAGCATGGGTCAATTCATCTACCTCCCCGATGGGACCATGTGGATGGGCAATGGTGTATCATTGGGAACTGCCGGTTATGGTGATGACAAGTACTCGATCGGCCAAAGTTACGGTCAAGAGCCTCTGTACCAGCCTGCTATCTACGAGTGAGCCAGCCTCCTGAGTGCGTTGCGACTGTCTTGCTAACCACTCTATTTCAGCCCCAGCGCCGCATCCGGCTCTAGATGGTCTCGTCAGGGTCTCGGCGAGTCTACGCAAGAGCGAATGTACCACTCGAGTGCACTTCTTCTTGCGGACTCGTCCGTTCTCATCTCCGGCTCAAACCCCAACAAGGACGTGACGCTCGAGCAATGGCCTACCACGTACACGGTAGAGCAATGGTACCCACTTTGGTACAACGAGGACCGACCCTCGCCGACTTCCGACTTCCCGTCTTCCCTCGGGTACGGCGGCGACTACTGGAACCTCACGTACACTCCGACCAACTCGTCTTCCGATCCTGCCAACGCAAAAGTCGTCATCATCAGGACTGGTTTCTCGACCCATGCTATCAACTTTGGCCAGCGATACCTCGAGCTCGAGACGAGCTACACGCACGATACGGAGACGGGCGAAGTGACTCTACATGTCAGCCAGATGCCACCCAACGCCAACGTCTTCCAGCCTGGACCCGCGATGATCTTCCTCACTGTCGACGGGGTTGCATCGCAAGGCAAGGTGAGTTGTGTGCCTGCTTCACACTATACAAATACTGATGGAAAACCTTTGTTGTAGCTTCTGACAATAGGCTCTGGTCAAATTGAGACACAATCAGTCTCCGACGCCGCCTCTCTGCCCACATCAAGCGTGGTGGTCAGTTCGAGCTCAAGCTCGAGCTCCAACTCCAGTTCAAGCTCCAACTCGAGCTCGTCCTCGTCATCCGATAGTCAATCTGCCACCAAGAGCTCTAGCTCCTCGACATCAATGGTCATCCCCGCCTCAGCAGGCCTGGGCGGTATATCCCTCTTTGGCGCCGCCTTGCTCGCAGGTATAGCTGCCTTGGCGTAATTTCGCACTGCAACTGCATGTTCATGTTCCGAGTTCGCGTTTTGATGGATGGATAGTGGATAATATTAGGGACACTGTTCAGGTAACCTGGCTGCTTGATACTCCTGCTCAGTCCCGAGACAAGGAGACAAGGAGATTTGCCATATAGCATCATTGTACATTGTACAAATACATATACACATTTATGCCCACGCCGACGCCTATTTGGCTCTTCACGACATCTGTAAATGATCTCTCTACCTTACCTTACGTCTTTATGCTATATGTGGGCATTGCGCATAGTGTTTGAGAGCCATGTGATACCCATACAAGCTCTCGAATGATGTGTACTCGAGTACTTGATTATGCTGGATGACAGCGGTTACGATTGTGACGGAGTCGAGGCGTGATAATGCGGGGCAAGTCCGAAACAAAACGCAATTGCTATAAATAACGTTAGTGCGATTGACGTGATTGTCGGTCGGTAGATACCGAGTCGAGGCTGCGGTATGGTACGATGGCTCGAGTACATTAGCAATGCTATTTATTCAAGTCCACAACAAGCTGAAATACTGATACACTGTGTATAGTCCATCTTCAATAGACATCATCGTCGTCAGGACAAGAAGATCCCGAGAGTAGAGAGCATCAAGCAAAGAGCAAAGAGCAAAGAGCTAAGAAAACCGAGCGATCGAAGCGTGGTGACGACACTGGCCAATCCCTCGTCCACTACCACATGAATCGCTTCGCGCGGTCTATCACCACTGCCATTCCCACTGCCACCGCCACCACTCCACGCAGCAGAGTCATGTCCACCATCCATCAAGTCGCTGTGTCGGGTTTCGGGAAAGGTACCAACGATATTGTGAGTCTGCTGCCAAGTCTGATCCAGTCGTACGTCCATCGTATCGACGTGCCTGCCTTTGCGGACCCCTTTTCTTCACAAGGATATATTGTTGGACACACCACTGCCAAGCGACCTGTAACCTCACCCCACGACTTGCACTCGTCTACACCACTTCCATCGCGTAGACTGGAGCTGACAATGATCGTCATTGGATTTAGTACGACGCCGTGCGTCCTTCCTATCCTGCAGCAGCACTGCAGCATATACACTCCAGCATCGCTTCCTCCGCATCCGCTGGAAAGGTTTCGAAAGATGGACAGGGACAAGAACGGGGATGGACGATCCTCGAGCCCGGCTCCGGAACGGGGATATTCACCCGCCTCCTACTCTCACCTCCTGGCTCGACTCCCGCTCACCCCACTTCCACACCAGAGGCATACCCTTCGTTCCCACTGCAAAAACTGATCTCCATCGAGCCGTCTGAAGGAATGCGCGAAGCATGGTACAAGGGCTTATCCAAGATCGCCCCTGGAACAAAGGATGACGCGGACACGGTCGAAGCTGTGGAAGGAGGCTTTGACGATTTTAGCCAGGTCGCGCAGTATGGGATCAAGGAGGGAGAAGTGGACGCTGTCATCATTGCACAAGCGTGGCATTGGTGTCCTGATCACGAGAAAGCGCTCGTGAGTGGAAGTGTTTGCGTGTTGCACGTCCTGATGAGATCTCGAGCTGATGTACGTCGATATCCTGTCTCTACCTTGCAACTCTTCCCCGATCCCCGCTACCTGGTCCTGCTTCTACAACATCGGACATACTCGATTCTACGACGCATTGCGCGCCTGCCTGCGCGCCGCGGGGACAGACGAACATCGCCAAATACCTACGCCCCGGCGCGCCCCTCATCTTGATCTGGAATCTGGAATCGGCCGAACCAGACTGGCAAGGCGATATACGAAAGGCCTATCAGCCGTATGATCTCGGTACACCGCAATACTATAAAGGGTGGTGGAGGAAGTGCTTCGATACAGCGGCGTATAAAGAGTTGTTCGAGGCGAAAGAGGAGTGGCAAACGCAGTGGAGCGTCGGGTTGACTGAGGATGGGGTGGGTGGACTGTTTTTGCTTCTCCTTTTGATTCTGCGTTCGCTTCGCAAAGCTCACCCTGGGACTGACTCAAACTATTCTCACCCTCGCTCGCCCACGCTCGCGCAACACAGCTGATCAACCGCCAACTGTCGAAATCGTACTTGACCCCCGCGCACCTCTCTCCTGAGAAGCGCGACAAGCTCATCTCGGATTTCAAGGGGATCATCGGTGCCGCCAAGCTCGATTGGGTGGATGAGAGTGTGAGTGCAGTTCTCCCTCCTTCCTCCTTTGTCCTCGCCTGTTCCTCGCCTGTTCCTCGCCTACCTTCTGGTCAGGGCTTATGCGAGGCGGTATGCCAAGAGGCGCTCGATCATTGGATCTGGCGATGGGCGTCGCGAGAGATTTGCACCGTTGCGAGATCATATATACAGACAAGCTGATGATTTGCGGCATCTTCTTCCTCCCCTCCCTCGACGCTACTTGTGTCTTATGCCAATCTTCACATTGATATCAACGAGCAGAAAGGTATCTTCGATTACGCATACCACACGGACGTCGTCGTCCTTCGACGCAAGGCGTAGGTGGCAGCGAGCAGAGAGATATTATACGGCTCCATCGATCGTGATACATGACTCGCGCGTCGTTGGATCGGCCGGGAGACCTGGTATTGATGTCAAGCACCGGATCAGCGGAGAGTGGAAGGTCATCAGAGGATGCGAAATTAGCATATATCTACGTGGATCTTGGAGGGCATCTGGATTGGTGGATATTTCGATGCGAATAGTAGAACATAGAGAACCGGATATGTAATCCGTAGTGCCCAATCAATCGCGTTGCACGCTTCGGGCCAAAAGGCAGTGCCGACTGGGTTCCTCGAGTCTATCATGTCAGTGTCACGCTGACAAGAGCAATGTTCGTACTCGGACGCAAGCGGACAGCACTCGCGGCAAGGTGGATTGCATATGGCTACTGGCTGGTCGAGTAAACATCTATATCTCCTCTACCTTGCTGTCTTCATTCATGCATTCACGCACAGCGCGCTACGCCAGGCGTCAGATGCTGTCGGAATAGATGACGAGATAAGGTATGAACAATGGAATCTGTATAATAGGGTACGCTAAAGATAACGGATACTCGAGTACTGATACTGGGTATAGGGCATGAGGGATCTCGTACTACCACTTTTTCTTTTCATCTTGTCAGTTGTCATTTTCGATGCTGTCATCCTCGATCATCCCGCTCTACCGTTCTGCTTCCTCGACCTCACACTCCAAGCTTCAGCCTCGCCTTCAGAGCCGCAACCTCTCGTGCTTGCGTTCCTTTCTTTTGTCACGGGTACCACATTACTCCTTCTTCTCGCCTCCTCCGGCTCCACCGGCTCCTCCCTCACCTTCCTTGCGCCCACCACCGCTCGCTGAGCCAAAGCCTCGGCCCCGTCCACCTCGGAAACTACCGCCTCTGCCTCGTCCGCCTCTGAATGGGCCATCGGGGAATCTCTTGACGGGCGGGTTGGATACGCTAACGTTGACCGTCGTTTCGCGAATTACCTGCAGGAGGTGTCAACGGACAATCGCGCTGAAGCTTCTGCGATGCTCACCTCTTTGCGGCTGCTCAGAGCTGCATTCATGTCCTCTTCGGTCGCGAAATCGACGTATGCAAAGTCCTGAAACAGACAGACTCAGCTATGCACTAGCTTAAGTGAAGTAGTGAACACACCTTTTGCGTCTTTGCGACGTGATCGCGGATGATGTTGATTTGAGTGATCTATTTCAAAGGTCATCAACGTCTGCAGATTGCGTATTCGCATCCACAACACTTACCTTCGAGGCACTGTCGCCGAAAAGACCTTTCAACTCATCCTCGCTCGTGGGTATGGGGATGCCCTTGATGTACAGTGAATGTCGCTTCGGCTTGATCTCGCTAGAACCTTCTCGGCTATGCGTGCCCTTCTCGCCATCCTTGCCCTCGGGAGTGGAAGTCGCATCAGCTTCGCCATCGGCCTTGGGAGCAGTCATAGTTGGTGCAGCAGATTCCTTTTTGCTATCCTCCTTAGTCGGCTTCTCGGTCGCTCTGGCATTGGCAGGTGAAGCCTTTCCATTGGCGACTGGAATACTAGCTTTGGCTACTGGGGCGGACGGCTTCTCCCTGTTCGCAGCTGGGCCAGTGGGCGTTGACGAAGGCTTGCTTTCCCCACCTTTGTCCTTGGCGGCAGCGGCTGAAGCAGCGGGGCTCTGAGTTGAGACTGAATTTTGACCACGTCCCTGTCGCGGTTGCGCTGGTGGCTTGACTGGAACGGTCGACGAATTTGGCGGCGCATTGGACGATGAAGGAATCGGGGCGTTGACTGAAGTAGTGGCCGAGGGCGCTGCTGATGCTTTAGGCATAGTTGCAGGTCCCCTATTGAGGGGAGCCTTGAAGTTGTTTGCGGCTTGGCCTGAGGCTGCTGCTGCTGGGTTGGGTTTGTTAGTGGTGGCGTGACCTCCGGGTCCGATGGGCGCTCGCGAAGGGGTGGCCGGCTTCACGGTAGCAGGCTCTGGACGACTTGGGATCGACGGCTGAGGTGCTGATTGATGCTGGTTGGGTGTGGACGACGATTTCGCGCCTTGGTTGGAGCGGTGAGCGAAGTTCAGACCTGTTTTATGTCAGCTACACTCAAAACAGGTTCCTAGGACATACCGCTCGTCTTGGTCTCGGCAGACACCCGACTGTCTGTCACGGATAAGAGCAAATGACCGCATGAGGCGTCGCTATGAGAAGATTAGCGATGTCTCTTTACTTGTGCGATCGTGCTCACGAAAGAATCCAATTCCATGTATTCGTCCACGTGCCTTCTTCGATTGTCGGCACTTTCTGCACCACCTGAAGAATCTTTTTGAGAAGAGCCTGTTGTGGTTCACTGCAGACACTGTCAGCACGATACTTCTGATGACAATGGACACCACTCACTCTAAGCTACTGTCTACTTTGTCCTTGACGGCATCATAGACAGCAACGAATCCTCTTTGAGCGGAAGATGACAGTTTTTGGCTGTATGTCTCGAAATCGGAATGGATAGAAAACTCGTTGTACGAGACAGGATAACGGACTACTCGCAATCATCAGCTCATATTCTCCTTGTCACAGGACTACGAACTTACAATGCAGTCCACCAGAGATCGTTAAATCGGCCTTCAATGCGTTGGCGACTAAAGACAAAACACCATTCCGGCCGATCGGTGCTGACGAAATGAATATCCTGGTTTCTGATGGGTCGAATACCTGCAAACGAATCAGCGGGATGTCGGAACAGCTTACGATATGCTTACTCGTTGAGCTGTATCTATCAGTTCGCCCATTTGTAAGGCTGTTGACCACATCGTTCCTGCGCCTCCCGCAATCGTAGCATAACCCTCGCCTGCTCACGTCAGCTGATACTCGATTCTCGTTGAAAGTCAGAAACGTACCGTTGTCAACTAGATTGTGCATAGTGTCAGCATGGTAGTGCCGCGAGATACATCAAACTTACAGAGTTTGTGCGGTGCGACAGTCCCTCCCAGACCGAACAACCTCAGTTTCAGCCCTCCAACCTCGATAAGTCGTGTTGTCGCCTCGTCAATGATAGACAGATTCTGGACCTCGTACTCTCCAGTTCTAAACTTCTCCAACACCCTCACATCCTCGACCAAGCCCCAGACCGTGAACACGGGAACGGGGAAAGTGATGGCACCTGTGAGCAGATGGGGGAACTGGGAAAGTGGGAAGTGGATGGAAGAGTTGTTGAGCTGGCTGATGAGTGCTGCTCTGCCCGCTGACGATGGGAGGCTGAGCAACTGAGCCCTCGTCGCAGGTGGGATCAGAGGCGAATATTGTACGAGATGACGCAGAATCCTGGATATGCTTGTCAGCTGATGTTGAGGACCAAGCATACATTCTTGAGCGGTGAGCTCGCAGGGACGTACTTATCAGCCATCCGCTCCATACTATCAGAGGTCATGAACCCAAAGTCGCCCGTGTGGATGACGGCGGTAGCATCATGCTCTCTGATCAGCCGATTGAGCTCATGGTCTGTGCGTGGAGACCAAAGTTGAGCAACGTCAGCTAGCTCGCTTTGAGTAGTTGAGCTCCAGCGATGATGACTCACAGTCACCACGGATATCAGCAACACAGAGTATCCTCCCCGTTGCGCCTGATAAGATGACGCGAGGTTGAGATGCGACGGCAGAGTTTGCCTTTTCTGTTGGAGGAGAGTGGATGCCATTGGCAGTGGCAGCGTTGGACATGTTTGCTTTGCTGTTGAAAGAAAATGAAACGTGCGAGCAGGGGAGATGCGCTCTGAGTTCTGTCGCGGGAAGTCTGACGCGTAGGAGACTGTCAGAGAGGAAGATGAGAGAATAAGAAGGGGAGAGGAAAAGGTTATAATGTCGATGTCGACGAGTGCAGTGTCGTGTGGAGAGATCCAACGTGAACAAGTGGCAAAATCGCGTCGAATTACGTAATGCACGCCTCGTGTCCATCCTCGTTCCTCGTGCACCTTGAAATCTATTGCAGCAGGAATCATCGCTCTCGACAGCGAGTTCAACCATACGTCAACACAGCTTGCAGTGAACCGGTGACTTTACAGTGTACAAGCACCAATCATGTCGTTCGGAGGGTGAGTGGACCTCAGATATGTGAGATCTGGACGTTACTGACTTGCCAGGCTTTTCCAGCTTCAAATTTGGCAATAGCTCGACATCGGCTCAGCCAGCACCCCAGCTTTCCGTCACGAATGCTACGCCTGGTTCAACGCCTTCCGCCACTTCCGCACCATTCTCATTCGGTGCTCCAGGCGCATCTGCTCCTGCTCCTGCAGCAGGCGGAGGATTGTTCGGTAGCTTAGGCCAGAACCAAAATCAAACCCAAGGACAAGCACAACCTGCTGCTGGCGGATCGTCACTATTCGGTGGATTTGGCGCCAAACCAGCTCCAGCTGCTGCACCCAATACGCAACCTAGCGGAGGCTTGTTCGGTGGATTCGGAGGTCAGCAGCAACAGCAACAGCAACAACAGCAGCAGCAACCAGCTACGAGTGGAGGATTGTTTGGCTCAACTACCCAACCGCAGCAACAGTCTACTGGTACTGGTCTTTTCGGATCGACAGCTCAGCCACAGCAGTCGACAGGTACTAGCTTGTTCGGCTCAACGACTCAATCTCAGCAACCCGGTTCTAGCTTATTTGGCTCGACTAGCCAGCCCCAACGATCTACAGGGTTGTTCGGGTCAACCGCGCAACAACCGCAACAAGGAGGTACTAGCTCTGGTCTGTTCGGATCTACATCTCAGCCCCAACAACAGCAGGTCAGTAGGACATAGTGATGAGGTGTGCGAAGCTCACCATCTTACGCGTAGTCATCGAGCCTGTTTGGACAAACAGCACCAGCCCAGAATCAATCTGGCGCATTGCAGACATCAACAAGCGCAGGCTCGTCATCAGGTGGTATCAACAAAACTACGAGATTCGCCGACCTGCCAGAGCAAGCTCAGAAATACATCGAACAGATGGAGTGAGTTTTGCTCTGTTCCGGTATTTCGATAATTCCTGCTGACATCCCACCAATTTAGCAATGTCATCAAGGCTCAAAAAGCTGCAGGATCAGGGATGAACATCGAGGGACTGGGACGAGCGATTTGGCAGACGACCTTGGACGTAAAAGCGGCTAACGAGGTATGTACTTCTGGCGTCTCGACGAAGACTGGGCAGGACTCCCACTGGTCGAGCAGCAGCTAATGGCTGGTGTGCAGGAATGTTCGGCCATCTCGCACACCTTGAAATCCCTTGCCACATCGCTGCATCAACTGCGAGACAAGATGATCACCGAAGGTCGCGATGTGGAGCGAGTCAAGGAGATTTGGGATGTTTACAGGTCCGCGGAAGGAAGAGTGGGGCAGGTGCGATTGGGTGCATATAGGGAGTTCCCTCAAGAGTGAGTCGGCCCGGATGACGAAAGCTTGAGCATCGCTGACAATGCCCCGCGTGCATAGGTTCTTTACGAAGGTCGCTTCGACTATGGACGAGAGAGTGGGGCGGTACAAGAAGACTATTGCGGTATGTACCGGTTACGCTCCCATGACACTTGAATGATGAGATGCTGATCTGTCGGTTGTACAGCAATTGAACCGCGCGATCATCTCCTTGTCGTCCGAACAACATGGCCCGTCACCGCAAGCTATCGCCCAAACCATACAGAATCACCAGCAGGCAATGTCAGCTCTAGCAGCTCAACTGGATGGCTTACATCTACGCATGAACAGCCTGAAAGCGGCATTTGCGTGAGTCGTAGCTTCACTACGTTCTTGAAGCCGAGTTATCTGACGTTGTGTCGACCTCTTTACAGCGAGGAGTGGAGAGAGAAGACGGGCTCGGTCAGAGATCCGTTCGAGATTGCTCGTGAGGATCGGGCTGTCAAAGCGTGATGTGCCCACCTACGACCGGACGATGCCAATATGCCAATACATTGTGCTTGTATATACAAATGAACTCATGATGATACAAAACCATACTGATTTACAGAACGAATATGCTACAAGCGAACACGACTGACATTGCTGACACCAGCCTTCTCAACGTCACCCTTACCGTTTTCAACGTATCAACGCTATCAGATCACCTCGAGCACTCGCTGCACCGACTTTGCTTACTTCTGCCACTTGTTCGCCTCGAGAGGTCGGCGCCTCCACGCTCACTGCCGCTGCCGTTGCCGTTGCTGCGGGGATCCGATAGCTCTCTCATGCGACAATAGGGTGATTCGACCATCACAATTGGATTGTTGGCGTTGGCGTTGGTGTTGCCTGAGGCTTGACGCTTGTGTCCATGACCATGCTGAGAGCTATTTGGGACTCGTCTGCTTGCGCGGCAATCTGGGCAATCGGCGCGAAACTCTTCGCTGACGATAGGAAGAGGCGCGCTGCCACGCCTCGATCTGCCTGGTACCGAAGAAGGCGCAGCCGGGGGCTGACCGTACGACCTCGGCACTGCGTCCGCGGGGACTCCTGCGCCTAGACCGAGTCCGGGCGTCATCCGCGCGTGATTGCCCCAACTTGCAGGAGCGTTGAACCAGCCCGCACTACTCCCGCCAGCAATGCTTCCTCCAGCCACACTCCCTCCGGCGTACACGGTCGGTGCGCGAAGCTGGCTGATAGGTCCAGCCATTGATGACGGATCTGGAGCGTAGCCTGCATGCGCACGACTCATCGAACCGTTCCATCCGTCGTCTTCCCTCACACCACCGGCGCCAACGGACGAAGGGGCAATGACGCTATATGCAGCTCCCGCTCCACCGCCGTACGCGCTTCGAGAACCGCCAGCCACACTTGCTGCGCTGCCCGCATAAGGGCTGGAATGCAATTGCAAGTGCGCCGCGCTCTCAGCGGCGGGTCTGTATGTCTCGCCAGCATACGGAGCCCACGGGTTTCGCAAGCCGTTGGGCATGATTGAGCCTGGCATCTGGCGCGGGATGGTGGGTTGGGGTGGCGCGAGTAGATCAAGTGTGCGTGCTGGACCAGTGGGGAGGAGTGGGATAGGCGAAGTGGACCAGCCTCGATGTAGAGGTATGGACGAGGAGAGGTGGTGTGAGAAGGGGTAGACCTCGGTTGGCATCGTAGGTCGAAGGTCGAAGGGGGTAATGGGTCTGTGAGGAAGCTTGATTGCGAACTGACGAAGGCGTGGGACTGAAAGCTTCGATGGCCAGTGCGACTGGCTGTGTGGCGAGGCTGAAGCTGGAATGCGTGTATGATGTGAGCGACGACTTGCTTTGCGCTCAGCGCTCAACAACGAGCGAGGTGACGGCACGGCGATACAGTGAGTGATAGATCGATATGTCAATAAGCAATTGTATCACTGATGGTCTGTTGTATATACGAGGGGAGAGATCTGAGCAAGAGGGCATAGAAGGACTCGTACTTATCACTCCTCGTCACTTGTCTATATGGTGCAGCGCAGCATGTGAAACAGCATCATAACGTATCATCACCATCTCACTACCACCATTCATGTCTATCCATACACTCCTCTCATCACTCTGGGTTTTGTGGAGCACATACCCACTCTCCCTTCTAGTCGACAACCAACACTCGTCACCCGTCACACGTCACACGCATGCGTTGGATAACAGGCGCAGGAGGCGAGAACAGAGGGAGTGGCCCTTCTTCCATTTTTGGTCACACTGCAGCTCCTGATCAGACGTCATACATGTTCGAGCTAGATATTGGATAAGGAGCGACGACATGATACAACGTACAGCTTGCTCCGTGCAACACGCTCACGCCATGACAACAAAGGTCGGACTAGATACGGTGTTAGACTTAAAGGGGCAAGTCAAAGGATCGTCCGATGCATTGGTACGTGGGGACGGACGTGTGATAGATAGAGTCGGGGAGATGATACGTCTCGAAACCGTTTTGCAGGGCTCAAAGGATGCGTTACTGGATCGAACCTTCATCTTGTCATCTCACTGAGTAGATCTGCTATGTCCTTCTCCTCAACTTGGATGACGCATGAAAATATGCCGTGGAGCAAATCAGCATGGTAACACGCTCGTTCATCAGCGAATGTCAAGCTGGCACTGGCGTCTTAGCTTCGTAGAAGTATGGCGAAAAGCAATTGATATTGTATCACCGAAGAATGGTTTCAGGTCAACAGCTTCGCGGTGGAGTAGCGATACGACGAGTAATGACCCATTCGAAGGAGTGGAACGTGATTCATATAATCATTAATGCACAACTCTACACATCCAAACGTATGCTGCTGTCGATGAATACGACTTGATGCCTCTACTCCTCCCCCTCATCCTCGGCCTCCTCCATGACGCCCACCTCCCACTCTCCACTCACATCCCACCTGCTGCCGTCCGCTAACGCAGACATGTACTTTGTGAACTTCATGACTCCCGGATCACGCAGGACGAGCAAGAGCTTATTGAATGAGACGGGTTGAGTGAGGAGCGGCGCATCGTCGTCCTCTTCGCCATTCTCCGAATCAGAGTCGAAATCGGATGGCGAGAATTGGTCTGGGTCGAATTCCAGCTCTGTGCCACCGATGCTTATTGATGGCCCGTCCTTCTTCTCCCCTTCACTTGCTGCGACGGTGGATTCTGATGGTCCGGCTTTGCCGTTCTCTTCAGTGCCATTCGACTCGGGCGCGCCGCCTTGTTCCTCCTCGTCTTTCGCGGCCTTGCGGGCAAGCGCGGATTGATACACTGCTGGATCCTCGCCCTCATCCGGGGCGGCGAGGTAGCAGTCCCAACCACCATGGTCGAACAGAAAGTCCTCCTCGTCGCTTCCAGCGGGCACATCAGCCCACCATGTCGCGCCAAGACAAACATCCAATCTCGCCTCGCCCCCCGCGTTCTCGCCATTAGCGAGCGTATAGTCGAGACCTTTTCGGAAACGCCTAGCCTCGGCTCGGTAGCCCACGGGTGCAAGAGACGAGACGACCGAAAGCCAAGCTCGGAATGCCTCTGAGGGATATAGCTCGTCCAGAATGGATTTGAGCGTCGGCGTTGATTGGCTATCAGATGTGAGATTGAGGTAACGGTGTTTCGACGTGGGACCTTGGATGACCCATCCGTCTCCCTCACCAAGCTCCTGAGCCGGGATAAGAGATGCTCCAGAGGGGTAATCGCGGTTGTCCGAGGACTTTGTCTCTTCCTTGAGCTTCTTCGCCAAGTCTGGGTGAAGGAAGTTGTGCAACACAATCTCGGAAGCAGCGACGAATTGGCCAGAGAGCTTTTCTAGTGTTGCAGCGGTAAGATATGAAGGCGCCAGGAAGGGGGCGAGAGCGGAGATGTGAGCGGGAGTGAGGCCTGCGGGGGGGTCGGCAGTGTAGGGAGTAAAAGGCACACTGGGTGCTGCGGTCTGAGGAATGGAGGTGGTGAGCTGACTGTCCGACCGTCACACAATATTCTACTTACGATTTGAGCCAACGAGCTCAGGTCCTTCTTCGCCTTCTCCGCATCCAAAGGCTCGTAGCCCTCCTCGCCCTCCACAGGAGTATGGAACCATCCGCTGATATTGAGCCTTTGGCGCCCATCTCCCACGACCACTTCTTCAACGGAGTGATAGCTCTTTCCCGGCTGAACCTGCAGCTTCTGATCAGCATGACGGCCTCGTGTGGGGAGTAGTGACGGACGTACTTGGAAAAAGTTGATTTGGCCCCACTTGACATCTACTTTGGCTGATCTCTTGACTCCGGGTGGGCCAACATCGTCTCCGTTGCCGACGGGGAACAGCTCCAGCGCGCCGCCCCACTTCGGATCCCAGCCTTTCAGGAACTTGCCGTTTGCTGAGGGTTGGAGGTCTGTTGATGAGCTTTCGGGGGCGTCCATGGTTGAGTTAGGGAGGTAGAGGATGTAGGAGATGAGACGGGTCGAGATGGAGTCGTCGTGTAAGAGCAAATGTGATCTGTGGATAGTATTAGCCGGACCTCGACAAGTATTGTCAATTGGAAGAGCACCTTACCCTTCAGAGTAGATACTACATGACAAGTCCTTCTTCTTCCCCGATAGTGGGCCACAGCCAGTCACTTTGCGGACGAGATTACGGAACTCCTGGGAGTACAGAGCCTCTTTTAAGCGGTTGGTAGTTGGCAGAGCTGCCAGGGTCTCCTCCGGGAGATGCTCCGGATCCAGCGACGATAGATCTGGGGTTTGTTGGATCTACATGAGACTTTGCGTCAGCTTCGCGCTGATCCTGATCGTTATCACCGACGTACCTTGTAGATGTCAGTCTCTTTCTGCTCGAAGCCCCATCCTGGCAAACTACCCTCTTCTCCTCGAACACCATATGTTCTCGACTCCTCCACCACTCCCTCGAGCTGTGATCACGAGATAGGAATGGTCAGCATCTATTGCCGTCTCCATGGAACGAGACTGTCGAGCTCACCAGTTCATCGCTCAAGAGACCGCCGATCGTGGCATGTCGGTACGGCTGAGCACCCATGTACTTTTCTCTGTACCCATCAATGACGTCTGATGGGGGGATGACGATAGAGCTGAGAACACTCGGCTGCGCAGCTGGAGCTGCTCGAGCTTTCTTCGGCGCCCTATCGCCAGTAGAGCTCGAAGATCTGGGTCGGACTGCACTTGGCATTGTGATTCTTGGTATGTAGGCGTGTACGGTCCAGGTGTATAGGTGATCACAACGAGATTGTGTTGTGAAAACGAGACGGTGACCGGAAGAGGTCGGGAGAACCGGTTCGAAATATTTTCAACCGACGACTGATTACAGGCACAGAATGAAAAGTCGTGATGTCACCAGTTACTTCTCTCAACGAGGAAAAGATGTTAACAGAGCGTGCTCTAATCTTGCTTGCTTTCAGCGACAACAACATCTCCCACACATACCCGCAGCAACCGGCGGAAGACCAATGATATCCTGGGGATCGTACTACACGCCAGAAAATGGTGAGGGGCCTGGAGGTGAAGCTGGAGCACCGTCTCCGAAGCAACCACAGCCAGACGATATCGAGCAGCCAATAGCTTCTTCCTCGCGTCGTGCGTTCCTGTACTAAACAGCGGTTCAACGTCATGCTAACATGAGGACTGATTATAGAACCCCTTGATACACAAGTCTCAGGCGATGGCGATGGCGATAGTCCCTCGTCGATAGGAAAGAAGCGGTCAAAATGGGCTGAGGCGATAGAACCAGAAGGCTCTACCTCCTCCACTGGCGCCTCAGCAATAAAGAGGCGTCTGGTCCGGCCCAAAAAGCTTCGACGGCCCGGCGAGGAGCCAGCCACAGAGAACGACGAACACGGCGACAAACCTACTGGTGGAGAAGAACCAGAGATTAAAGCTCCAACACCGCAACATCCGGCTATGCTAGCCCAAATATCAAATCCACCTTCACCATCCTCGCGACCTTCTTCGCCTCCCCCTCGTCCACTATCGCCCATACCGCACAATCATCCACCACCGAATCGCATGACCGTACAGCGGTCGAAATCATTACCGCTAGGACCAGCTCCACGCTCGAAATTCGCACCGCCTCGCTCAGCGCATCCGCCTTTGATATCGTGTCGGTCAGTATACAAGTACACAAGGCTCAATCATATTGAAGAAGGCACATATGGCGTCGTCTTCCGAGCCAGGTGTAACGACACGAACGAGATTTACGCTTTGAAAAAACTTAAATTGGATGAGGAGAAGCAAGGGTTTCCTATCACTAGCTTGCGGGAGGTGATGGCGCTTATGATAGCTGGGAGTCACGAGAATGTTGTGGGCATCAAGGAGATTGTTGTGGGAGACACACTAAACCAGTGAGTGGTAGCAATGCGAGATTTGCAGATGGAATGATGTAGGCAGACTACTAATGCGCATACTTGTAATCGCAGAATCTTCATCGTTATGCCCTTCATCGAACACGACCTGAAAACGTTGCTTGCGGATATGCCATACCCTTTCATCCAATCCGAAGTCAAGACATTGATGTCCCAGCTGCTCTCGGCAGTCGCACACTGCCACGCAAACTGGATTGTGAGTCTTCATGCCAGCACAATTGGGTTGGATGTCGAGCTTACGCTGTCATGCAGCTACATCGAGACTTGAAGACGTCAAACTTGCTCATGAACAACAGGGGTCAAATCAAAGTCGCGGACTTTGGTCTAGCACGAAAGTTCGGTGATCCATTAGGCGAGATGACCCAGCTGGTCGTCACCTTATGGTATCGGTGGGTGGCAGTCGTCTTCCCTGCCGTACCGAAAATTACCCAGGAGATATTGGGGCTGACTCTAGTATGCTATTGGATATAGTTCTCCAGAACTGCTTCTTGGCGCTAAAGAATACACCACATCCGTCGACATGTGGTCTGTGGGATGTATCTTTGCTGAATTGATGCAGAGCGCAGCGCTGTTCCCTGGTCGAGGCGAGATCGACCAGATCAACAGGGTATGTTCAGCTGGCCCACAACTGTGACTATCTCACGTACATCGGCTGACAATATGCTTGCTTCTCATAGATCTTCCAGCTGCTTGGAAGACCGAACGACGAGCTGTGGCCCAGCTATTCGTCTCTACCACTTGTGTCAAAGATCAACCCTGTCGGGCCAATGTGCGTGACTAGTGCTGTGCGCAATTAAGACGCTCTTACCAATTGACGAAGGAAACGATAGCTGATGCCCCCATCTTGCATCTGACGGTATAGGTTTTCCACTCTGAGACACAAATTCAAGGATCTCTCTTATGAAGGACACAATTTGCTCTCTTCGCTTTTAGCGTATGATCCAGAACGGCGGATCAGCGCAGAGGAAGCTGGCAAACACCCGTATTTCACGTGAGTTCATTCGCCACTCTCCACTGATCACTCTTTCCCCTGTACTCTGTCCCAACTCCACAACAAGTGCCTGTATCTCGAACTTCACGTGTACAGAAGTGCTAATGACGGACCTAGCGAGATCCCATTACCGAAACATCCCGACTTGTTCGCTTCGTTCCCTAGTCAAGCCGCTGGCGAAAGAAGACATCGGTCCCTCATCAGTCCGTCTGCGCCGGTCCGAGTGGACAGGATCGAGAAGGACAATCTGGCGGATCTCGAGTCCTTTGTCTAGCTTATAGCCAAGTAGACTAAACAACGGAATCCGTGTTGAGATCAAATGCATGTTCTCTCTTGAAGCAGCCGTTGAGCCGACTGTCAGACTGACTTTCGCGCCATAACGCTTCGACAATGTAGGAGACCACAGTCTTCCATAGCATCACATAAGGAAGAGCTACGCTACAAATTACGGCTCGACAAAGCTCGTGTCGAGCCCATACGCGAAATCCCAGATATTGATCCTGCAATCGAGACCCGACGAGATGACGCGCGTGCGATCGGCCACGACGGAGAATATCCTTCCTCTGCCTCTTTGCTGCGAAGACGTCAGGTCCGCTACGAGTTTGCCCGTGGTGCGATCCCATATCTGCGCGAGTGTCACGGGAGATCAATATACCGCAAACACTACTACAGGTGCTAGCGAGATGAGGGATAGAGGGGATAAAAGACTAGAGACCCACCTTGACGCTCGAATCGTAGCTGCCTGACACGACGATCTCGTGGCTGAGATAAACACTGCGGACGAGATCCGTATGACCGCGATTATGACATCTGCCGCATTTCACGCCGTCGGGCTTCGTGAGGCCTGGTGGGCAGACGCACGATGCCCAGTTTTTAGCTGTTTGGCGGAGGATGAGTCGGGTATCTCTCCGATTCCTGTTACTGTTGCGTTCGCGTTCGCCGTCAAGAGCCGCGTTGGCGTTGGCGTTGAGATCGAGGTCGAGTATGTCGTGCGTGTCCATATCGAGCATTTCGCGGAATGAGAGATCGGTCGCTGTCGCTGTCGAGGTGTCCATCTCTCCTCCTTCCTCTCCTTCCTCTCCTTCCTCTCCTTCCTCTCCTTCTACTTCTCCGTCACTATGCATCTGCGCACTATCGCGGCGACTACTGTGATTCGAGCTAATGTGCGCTCGGGCATACTCAGAGGGGACTTGGAGGATATCGAACATCTTCATCGAAGCGTCCGAGGAACCAGTGACGATCGTCCCCCTGTACACCTGTCCTGGTATCTGGGCGTCAAATTGGGGTCGAAGAGAGAGATCTATACTTGCGATTCCGCGATGGTGCGCTTCGACACAAGTCAGTAATGAGCCATCGAGGATGGACCAAAGCCGGATCGTCTTGTCCCCCGAAGCGGAAACGCTATTTGGACAATCAGCTTTCCTGTGGCTTATGATTGATAGCTGAAGAGCAGTTCAGAAGGTAGTTAGCGAACAGTATACTCACATGAAGTCCTTTGATAGACCGACGGCGTTGACCGCGCCGCGATGGTTGGTGGCCTCATCAGCCCCTCCGCCGATGACTAGCAGCTCGTCAAGCGAGCGTATATCGAACAACTTGATCGTCTTGTCTGCGCACGCGGTTCATTGTCCATCAGCACGAAGGAAGAGCAGATAGAGATACAGATATCGACTGGACGTACCCTTTGAGCAAGTCACGACGTGCTCTTCGTCTGCTCTCACGCAAAGCACCGAATCGCTGTGCGCTTGAACGACTTTGAGTGGATTCCCATCGCCTTCCACGTCCCACAGACATAACTTGCCATCGCTTCCTCCGCTGACAGCTAAGACTTTCTCTCTCGCCCTATCTTCTGCTTCTTTGATAGGCGATGTATACAGGTTCCTTCCCGGTATTAAAGCTTGTCCTAAAGAAGCATTGTTGGCTACTTGGACGACGCAATGCGTGAGTACCGAGCCCGTGTGCCCGCCATTGTAGATCTTCACGACGCGCGGTTCCGGACTTCCGATATGCCACAGTCGTAACGTCTTATCCCTCGAACCGGACAATAGCCACTCTCGACCATGTATCGTTGCACTCGATCTCGAGTGTTGGTCAGTGCTAGGCGGACTGCGTCCGAATCGTCTAGCAGGATGCGATGGTGTGACCGCGGTCAAAGTCGCGAAGGGATCGAACACGGACTGATTCTCTTCGCTTGGAGCTGACGCTGAAGCTGAAGTTGAGGTTGTGGATTGTTGCACATGACAATCGGGACAAGCTTGAAGCATGTCTATGCGCATCGAGTGATTGATGAGAGATAGCGAGTAGACCGCCTCGGTATGGCCTGGTAGTCCGCCTGCTTTCACTGAGGAGATCGCATCGATCGTGCGTGGGACAGGTATCGGCCGAGAATTGCCATTGTTCGGTATGTACGGCTTTGGTGTCGAGCCGTACCCTGCCGTCGCAGAGTCGGGTAGTCGGGGCGTTGTCATCCGGTTTGATAGGATGTGATGCGCGATAAACAGGTGTTTGTAGTTTGGTTGTGGCTTAGCAGACGGGATGGGGAGATAGGAAGGAATGATCGGTTCTGGATGTTGAACCGCCAAAGTGTTCGTGGGGATAGGATGCTGGAGATGTAGATGCGTAGGCAAACCTGCACCGGAGCCTGCCCCGCCGCGTTCCCAGACCGTTCTCCTAAGACCGCCCGTCTGCTAAGCCACAACCAAACTACAAACACCTGTTTATCGCGCATCACATCCT
>JALPCB010000232.1:0-26494 GCA_026538395.1 Cryptococcus sp. GC_Crypt_3
GATCCATCATCGTCATTTGTTTGTTCGTCATTCAACTCTCTCTCGCTCTCCTCTAATTTTATCATCCTGCATCCAATTAGGAATCACTCATTGGGCTTGTCTGAGTGCGCATCCCCACCCACCAAGCAGGACATACCGCTCTCCATGCCCGTCTAAACCCGTAAACCTCTCTCTTTCGATAGACGACAGCTCCGAGCATCATCTTACTGCACATGCCTTCGACCCCGACATCACTTTCAACGGTCCAACGACCTTCCTAGCATCATGGTGCGAACAGTCCAGGAACCGATCGCAACGACACCTCACATCCTCCGTGTGTCTACGTCTTCCGCAAACAGCTCTCGGCGGCCAAGCGGAAGTCCGTCTCAGCCTCGCTTCGTCAAAGCAAACAACGGACATCATGTGGCTGCCAGCACGACCCCCAGGCGCTCAGTCCTAGGCGAGCGATCCGACAATGTTGTCTACGAGGCCTCTCCCAAGATGCAAAGTCCATTAAGGCCGAAATTCAAGTCGACTCCAAAACATCGCGCTTCGCCCAATAAGAGCCTCACTTCGCTATCCCGCCTCGTAGCAAAATCACCTCAGCTGTTCAATCCGGCACACTTCCCATCATCCTCCCCTCCCATGTCATTAGCTTCGCCTGACACTTCATTCGTCTCACGCCCGGGCTCGACGCCATTCCCCTCTCGCATGTCTCTATCCTTTCCGAAGCAGATCAACGAAGAACATACGCTTCTGCTCAGTATGGCTCCTCCTGACCTCGATTTTTCCTCGCCTGGATACGATCTGACGGATGACGAGGATGTCACAGTGGAAGTCGGGCGTAATCCAGCCACTTTCCGCGGAGGTCTTATGACACCTGCGAATAGCCAAGAAGTTCAGGTAAGTACTTCTCAAATTCCTGTGCTGGCGAAGCTTACGGTGCACCTCAGAATGGGTCACCTCAGCGAGCAAAGAGTGTAGCGCAAGACAGTACTGCGTCGATGAGCCACCGACATTCCATATCGCGTCTGCCAACACCGCCTTCCTCGCAAGCCGAAGCCACCTTACTTCTGATCCAATCCAGCTCATCGCGAGCTTCGCGAATTCGTCCTCGACCAACCAACACCCCTCCACGTCGGATCAGTGCAGCACCATCTGTGACCATCAACGATATCACCGCAGAATGGGATACACCACTACGCATCGAAGATGATCCTTCACCGAATCCGCGAAGGAAGAAATCACCCCGCGTGGATCAAATTGGCGCCGAAGAGTCAGCGATGCCGAGGCTGAGATCACCTTTCGAGGCAACTGACCGCGTTGAGATTGTGCTCCCGTCCAGGCTGGGTGAATCAGTCCGCGCTAGTACCTCGGCAACGCCTGTCACGGTCAAGCGCCCAGGCAAGGGTCGTGCCTCGACTTCCCGTACGCCTAGCGGTACCCTTTCTCAGTCAGCGTCAAGTAATGGTAGTCGTCGGAGTTCCGGTGGTGGCCGACGGGTCAGTGGAGGGTCTCAACCAGGCAACGTCAAAGCGACGCCTGCGCAGAAACGCTCTCGTGTTGTCCCTTCCACCGCTCCAGCTGCCTCTCGTCGTGGCGGCATTCCTGGAACCGCTCAGAAATCCTCAAGGGCACAAACGCCCAAAACGGTACATAGTAAGGATAGGCGAAAGTCGACTCCCGCCATAGGCTCTGCAATCACGCCTAGAGGCCGGTCCAGGAAGAGCTTGACCCCGTCTCTTCACGAGTTGCTGAGTGGGCGAAAATTAGGATTTCTGCCGAAACCGATACATGGGAGTCCAGGCGACGACCCTCTCTTGCTCAAGGGAGAGGACGATGTTGTCCCTGTAGGAGCAGAGATCCGAGATGGCGATGGCCTCGGCATAAGGCTCGACTCGCTTCCGACGGACTCGGCGTCACCAGCTCGTGCCGTCGCTCAAGCATCGCCTGTTCTCTCATCTCGAGAATCTCCGGGAATGGACGATGCTCCCACGTACTTCGAGTCAGCGCCAGCGTGGTCAGATGATGGCTCTGACGATGGAGATGTGGGCGAAGATACCTTTGTACAGGTCCTTTCGAGGCGGGAGGGTCAGTCCGGTTTCTCCACGACACTTCTGAATCAGACGGTAGTGGAAGAGGATGAGGATGACGTCGCGGGCGGGTCAGAAGGACTGGAGGAACCGGGTGACTGCGTGCGCTTCAGTCCCGTCTTGCCTCCTAGACAACTCGCCGATCTTCCTGCTGCTGCGGAGCCTGGCTGCGACGAAGCCGATGTGACGCAAGATGCGGACGACTCAGCTTGGGATACGTCCAACCAAGACATCGAACCAACATATGCGGAGTCGGCTGTGGATGTGCTCGAAGATGACTGTGCTCCGAGTACGCAGATGGCAATACTCGACACACACGAATCATCCCTGGCTAGAGACGAGGCTCTACAGGACGACGCGGAAGACATCCCTGAAGCGTCGGCTATCGAGGCTCAGGCTGTCTCCCCTGCTGATCAGGACATCATGGCCTGTCCTCCGCCTATATCGAACTTCCCCAGACGCAATGGCTTCCTTGACAACGAAACGCTAAAATGTACTCCTTCCGATGGTCAGCCTTCTGTACCTCCTAACATTCGAGCCGCTTCCATTCCCCGCTCGCCATTTGTGTTGATCAAAAATCGAGAAGATATGCCACCCACGCCAGCACTTGATTTGTCGCACATTGTTCGCGCGTCATCCACGCCTGCGGTGAACACACGCCGCTCTTTGCTTGGCGAAGCCCATTCGGAGACAGTCCACGAGCGTGTCGAATTCCTGAGCACGTTGTCAGACGATCTGGGGGAAGAGTCACCTGCTCAAGGAACATTCGAGGATCTGGAACAACACCTCGATCATCCGCTTGTGGAGCTGACCTCACCCGAGTCATCCAACGATATATACATCTCTGCCATCGAACGACTTCCCGATCCCGTAATCGCGATGTCCCTGCCAAACGAAGACACCGCGGGCGAAGATGATCTGGACGAGGAGACTGGCGAGACAGGATCACACGTTGCGGATATCACCGCAGATGCAGAAGATGTAGCTTGGGATTTGAGCAATGGAGACATCGAAGAACGTGTCATCGCCGAGACGCAAGTACCTGAGCTTGAAGACGAAACCGAGCACGAGATCAACGCAGAAGCGGATACAATCACCGCAAGCCACGCGATTGGCGCGGAATCACCATTAGCTCTTTTGGATAACGATGACCTGGAGGAAAGCGAAAATGACAGCTATAGCGATGACGAAGGGATCCAGTCACGTGGGGACGAGTTTGTTGCCGAAGAGATCAGTCCGCCACCTCAAGAGGTTCCAGAAAAGATCGTCCTCCGTCTGGTCGAGACTGGGATCATCAAGCTTGAACCAGAATCGGACGACGAGGTCTCTTCCACGAACGATGCTGAGCCCGCGCTCGATCATGCTGCTGACTATGAAGATGTGGGAGACGAGCGGTCGCCGGTCGAAGACAGTACGCATAGTTGCTCTGCTAGCCACTCGGTCAACGGCGAGGTTGCAGGCCTGCCCTTTGTGACATCAAGCAAGAGCACCAGAGAATCGCCCTCCGCGTGCGACTCAGCTATACCCCTTCACCAACTGTCATCCTCTGCGATTCATACGACCTCTACAAATCTAGCGCCAGCAATTACCTCGCCGCCTAGCACTCCATCGCGTACCCTTCAGCCAGCGTCAACGACACCGACACATTCGCCATCATCGGCTGAAATTAGCAACTATGTTCCACAACCTCTCCGCTCGATCGCTATCGGCAAGACATTTGTGTCATCCAGGCTGTCTCAGCAGATTGTCAGCTCTTCCCCGCATCAAGGGTCTCAATCGCCTTCGACGTCGGTGGAAGGCACCGATGAGGACGAAAGCGGCATAGGGCATGGTGAACAAAAAGCTGAGGAGAAAGATCAGGACGTCAGCTATGACGAGCAAGACTTCAGCACTATTGGCATCAATCGCACTCAGCAGGTCGACAGCTCCGTTATTGTTCGTCAGCCCAGGCGCTCTTTACACGACGAACTTGCGGGCTTCGCTGTTGAAGACGAAGAGGAGAACGGCAATGACAGCTTCCGATCTGTAGTCGAGGTGTCAAGCCTGGACCCTAAAGCAGCTGCTCGAGCTGCGGCCATTCTCAAGCTGGTGGGTACTTATCCCTCAAGGTGTAATGACGGCTGACCCCACGCAGAACCACGCATACATCGAACGAGGGATCCTGCCCAAACCCGCCAAGGACGATGGCACGACTGTCAAAGATTCGAGCTCACGGCGAAAATCCATGCCTGCGTCCGATCTCGATAAACGGGAGTTGCTGCATGAGGCTGAGCTGGAGATCGTGCAGTCTCAGCGACGCAGCAGGAGTCGTAGCTTGAGTCGTGCAAGGTCGATGTCAGTCCTATCCTTCGCCACGGACGATTTCCCGGTACCAGGAAGCTATGTCAAAACTCCCAATAAGCGAAAGCGCGCTCGGGCGCCATTGCCTCCCATGCGCGAGGAGTCCACGATAGAGGTTAAGCAGAGTGATGCGGCGTGGGGTGTTTCAGAGTGGAAGCGGCTTGAAAAGGCATTCAGGCATGAGAAGCAGGCTTGGGTGAAGGAACGAGAGGTCAAGCCTATGCCGGGCGGGTTGATGGCTTGGGCTCGACGCTCGACACTGGGCGCACCATCTCCTGGGAATGAATGGAGTGCCGCAAGAGTAGTCGATCGGTTCCTGGAGCAGGAAGGCGGGCACACCGGTGCCGAGTGGGACAGGTGCGTCAGATCTTCATCTCGTCGTCTCGCACAAACTGACATGAACCTCATATCAGGGAGACGATCGTGCTTCGCGTGCAAGCTATCGAGCGAAGAGTCAATAGGATCAGCGATAAATCTCTGCAAGGGGCAGCGGAATCATCCGACTTGCGGACCCCGTCAACCAAACGATCAAGGACTAGTCATGCGCCATCAGTCGCTGCCAACACGACTTATGACGAATCGACCGTTCTGACAACACCGCGTGCAGAATCTGAGAGGGATACCGCGATCGAACCGCCATCAACGATACGTCGCATGCTCGGACTCGTATGGGGCCGCAGTAAGGGCAAAGAGGCAAAAGGCCAAAGCCTCCTAGGCAGATTCGAGGCGGTACACAACACTCAAGCCAAAGGCAATGGGAAGGAGCGAGATGTCCTGCCAGTGAGCATGAAAGAGGTGCGATCTCCTGTGCTGCCCGTCGCAAAGTCGATCAGAGCAGCGCCAAGCGATCAACTCCCGCCTCGTCGGGATACCACGCGGCAGGCTTCGGTCCCGTCGCTTCCAGTGACGGCCCCGCTCTCAAAGGATGTCTTGTCGACTCCCGCGAATAGCCGGCTTTACCCGCCTCTCAACCCTTCATTGACACAGCGGACTAGCGCCATCGCAGCACTGTTCCCCGACCGCGACTCGGCATCATCAAGTGCATCCACCTCATTGCCGATGATTACGCGTCCAGTGACAATCCCGCCGAAGAACCGGGGAGGTAGTGTGAAAGATTTGGTCAAGAGTTTCGAGGACAAGGGCTTCTTAGCAAGGAGTATGAGTAGGAGCAGCGAGGATGAGGAAGGACGAGGGTTCCAAATTATCAGCGGTTCTAGTGTACGTGATTGAGGGAGGAGGGGTTCTCTTAACGACTTTAACGAAGGTTACGAGGTTGAGTTTTTACGCCGGAAATTGGATATTTGAGACTTGGTTCATACTTATATTAGCGGTTGCTATGCAGTCTTGGGACATATTGTTTGGCGAGATTCGTGTCCGCTGGAGTGATATGCAGTGCTATCAGACTACCGCGGCAGGTCACGACGTATATCATTCATTCTTTGCAATATCTCTACAATCCAGAAGAAACAAGAAAGGACGTATTAAACACACAGGCGGCATCAGAGTAAATCTCATACAGTTTGCGAGTAATAGTAGAAAGGGGCATTGTGTAGCATAGCTAGATGTCTATTCCTCGTTGGGGTTTCTGCGATTGAGACCAGGAGCGAGGATGTTGTTCTGCTCGAGATACTCGTCTGGACCAGATACGAAGGTAGTCTGTTCGATCTAGAGTCGCAAGCGGGTATGAGCAAGGTTTGTCTTTTGAGATATATACGTGGCAAAGCTCACCTTGACCATGGGACCAGGGAAAGA
Source organism: Cryptococcus sp. GC_Crypt_3 (assembly GCA_026538395.1). Taxonomy (NCBI): domain Eukaryota; kingdom Fungi; phylum Basidiomycota; class Tremellomycetes; order Tremellales; family Cryptococcaceae; genus Cryptococcus; species Cryptococcus sp. GC_Crypt_3. Next base: position 6,165 of record JALPCB010000232.1, read on the forward strand.
CTTTGCGCTGCCAATCTCGGAGTGCAGCTCGTAACCTTCTTCAAGCGCCTTGGGCTCTTTAGTGTGGTATCGAACTCCGCTGCTTGGCCCGCCTGAGAGCATATTCACGCCGCCCGCAGCGAGCTTGTCGTCCAGCAACTTGCGGATCGTGTGCCGGGCCACAAGCGTGTGCAACGCTGCGTTGTAGTATAGAACTGGCAAGATAGTGACGAAGATGAATCGCCAATCGACTACAAGATCACTGTCGTCAGGACGATGGAGGCACGTTTGACGCAGGACTAGATGGGACTCACGGGTCAACGACGTAGTGTCCGTGCTACCGAAAGACACCTCGAGTACAACAAGACACGCGACCGGAGGCAGCCTGCAATCATCGAGGATCGAATTCTTATTAGTTTACGACACCTTGGGCTAAGTCGGTGAATGAGGACGTACATCGTCTCCCAGATGACGGTCAAAACGTTTGTGAACAGGCGACCTTCGTTGTGGAATACATTCGACTTGTGTCGAATCAGAGTATAGGTCACTGTACAAGCCGTCAGATCCTGGAGGGAAGTTTCGACATAGAAGTGACTCACTGAGCAAGAAGAGCGCCCCGTCGACACTGAGCGACACGCTGTACCAAAGCTTGAGGAACTTCGTCATTGTTGCCAAGTTCGCTTGCAGTCCCTCCGCGTTCGCCGTCACCGCGAGGGTGCTGATCTTAAAGCCAAAGCTGACCGCGCTAGACCACCGACGCTTGTCAACGGACGAACCTCTTTGGACGGGCGGAGGCGGAGAGAAGAAAGACTGACTAGACAGACAGGATCAATTGAGCAAGAATGGCCGGAACGAACACAGGCAGCAGATATTTAGGTTTTCCGGTCATCTGCAAGTTGAATTCGTCAACGAACTATCCGAGGGTGACCTCTTGCCGCCAAATAGCAGAGGTCGAATTGACTCACCTTGCTGGCTCTCCACAAGTAGTAGAAGCTCGTCACACAATTGAAGACGCCTCCGAGCAAGATGGTAAACATCTCAACGGCGATTATATAAGGGATTATGGCTTCGAACTCATTTTCGCCCTGGTGAATCAATTTATACACCTGACAGACAAACGACAACGGTTCTCGCTCAGTAACGGCTTGCTCGTATGGAAGTGTTCGTACTCACTTCTGAGGCTTTGAGACCGACTATGGCTCTGTAAGAAGCAAATGCATCGTGTTAGCTATGAGCTTGCGACAGGCTGAGGCTGATAAAAGAGCTTACAGACAGGTCGATGTGCCGAGTCCAATTAACAAAGATAGTATCTTCGAATCCACCCCGTAAAAGTACTCGAAATACTCGGACGTCTTGTAGACGATCATGGTGACGATTACCGCTTGAACCAAGAGTCCGATCGCGGTGGACCACTGCATGTGCATATGGTTAGCGGCAACGTCCAGGTCAAGGCGTTTCTGCCTGAAACGCCCCGGCTGAACTCACATTAGCTTCTGCAGGCGTGGCATCGACCGTCAGCCATAGTTCGGCAGAGTACGCGGCAGCCGCATCCGCTGCAAAAGTTGACATGTCGAAGTAATGGTCGAGTATGCCGAAGACGCAGAGTGGAATGATCTAGACGATGGATGAAAATGCACACTGTCGTCCTATCGACCGCCTTTGAATGAAATGTACGAGCCCATCCTGATACAGATTGATCACCCTTGGGCAGCTGTCTTGAAATGCTCGCGATGCGCTCAATCCGATGTGGAGAGGGAAGTGTGATGCTCCACGCTTCCTTCCAAAGACGCAAGGAGAACCGTGTCCTTTAATTGCACCGTCCGGTCTTTGATGTCGGAAGACGTTCCAAACCATGATGCGATGATGCAAGACTGTTTTCTCGGTCCTTCCGTAAGCATGACTGATGGCTTACTGGAAGGAGCGGCCCGTCGAAGGCATGGAAGGAAGGAGGTACAGATGATTGTCCCTTTGCATACAGCTGGATTACGCGTAATGTCTCAGCCGAGGATCAACAATCGAGCAAAGGCAAAGTCAAACACGATTTCGGCAATTGTCCCTTCGTAGTAACTATCGAGTGAGCTGTAAGCCGTAACCGGCCAAAGTCTAAATCGCGCTGCGCTATTCTGTGCTACTCAACGTCAGAACCCACTCACATCAGCGGGATGCTTTACATTCGTCACATCAAAGACTAATACACACACGGCTAGCACTCGAAGGAGGCTCCCAATGCGTCAAAGGGCGTGTGTACTCAAGACCGGTCTGACATCATGCAATTCCTGCGCCGATATAAGCGACATGTGCGGGATATACTGACGTCCTCTCGATGGCCTGAACATGCTTGACTGGCGTCAAGGCCATCCTTTCCGATGAGGCGGGAAGGCACATGATGTCGCAGGCTGCTGAATTATGCTTGGAAAGGATTATGCCTGGAGTGTGCCTCGTCCACGGGAATATCGTCCGCTGATACAGTCGGCCGGGCTTTTGTTCGGCAGCTTCACGCAAAGTGAGTCGTCACTGATTGCATCCGGTGAACGGGAAGGCGCTCATGAGTCCTTCTGGTTGTGACCGTAGCCTGGATTCCCTCGCATGCTGAACACTTACTGAGTGGACCGCTCGGGCCTACGCCACCTAGCCAAACAACCTTTCATCCCGTTTCACATGCTTCATGGCGTGTTTGTCCGCGTCCTGCCCTGATGCAAACAGTCGGAAGCACACATGAGGCGTTGCACACAATCACTGGAGGTACACTTGAGCTCGTATCCATTTTATGCGGTGCCTTGCATGGAGCGACCACGACTACGCGCTGTGTTCCGATGCGCGACTGTTCTTTCGGCATCGCGATAAAGGCGGCCTTTCAACAAGAGTTCTGCGGGAACAGTGGAGCAGCATACGAGTCCTTTGAACACATACTGACCCCCCATCCGTCGGAACTCGAGCGATATGGGCTCGTCCAGCAAGACACCGCTATATCAGTGGGATGAATCCGACCCAAAAGCTCTTCCACGGGGGACCCTTCTTGTACATATCCCACAGCTTTGATTGGTAGCGCTTGCAGCTGTACTTGTAGAGATGTCGTCAATCACCGCCAACCTCACTTCGTCCGAGATATCCTCGCTCATATGGGAGACCGTGGGGTCCAGCAGAGAGAATGCTAATTTGAGCATTTATATTGGGCTTGAGTGATTTCACTGATCGAGAGGAGTGACTGACATGTGTGACAGTGGTGGATTGTTGCCAGTGTCGTAGTGCAAGGCGTGCTGGTCAGTATGATCTTCTCCAAGACTGTTGAGTACTACGAGCATTTCTACGAGGTGGACCATACGTACGTCAAGGCCTTTGTTGGCGTCGGCACCATTTCATGCCTGTGAGTACAACTGTCTCGATGTTTCATGTAGGGATACTGAGTGGAGGGATTGCTGTTTCTGGCAGCGCGTTCATGGGAGCTCGAATGACGGATGTGAGTCTGCTACTGCCCCAAGCACATTGTACTAGTATTGATGGCATAGCGCAGGCGTACAAATTGATTCACAATGGCGAAGACGATGTCGAAAGCCTCGTCGGCATCATGAGCACCATCGAGAATTCTTACCTTGTGCTCGGCGCCGTCTTCAACTTCACCACTGGAAGCTATTATGTGTGGAGAGCGTACAAGGTGATTCACATGATACTACTGCGTTCGAAACAGGATTGACAAGGCTTCTCGTCATATCACATTACAAATGTCTCATGGGAACTGGTATTTCATGCCTTTCCTGATCGCAGGATTGTTTACGCAACTGGTTGTTTCTTCCTTGTAAGTTGTATTGTTATTAAGGCAAAAGATATGCGCTCAGCACTGATCCTGCGCCTTTCCTTCCAGAGCTGCAGCGTACGGGTTCCAGCTGCGCTCGTTCTCGCTCGCCAACTTGGAGCCTACACTAGTGGTTCTGAACAAGACGGAGAAATACTATAAGATCTGGGGCGCCACCACATTGAGCGTGGATGGCTTACTCTTCGTGTTCAGTACGTATTCAATGTGTTTCCGCAGGTTGTAGGCCAGTGCTGGTGCAAGTGCAGCGGCTGACGGAACTTGTTTCCTCAATGACTTACTCGCTTGTGAGATACAAGTCGAGTGTGTTCCGTCGTCAAGGCAAGCTGTTTAAAAAGCTTATCGCGCTCTTGTGGGAGACGATGTGAGTGCCACGTCCGACCCAGGAAGGCGATACGGAACACATGACTCATGCTCTTTGTCTCTCCAGGCTGCCGCCGGTACTGTGCCTCATCATACTGGAGATTAAGGACAGCCGACTTACGGTATCACTGCTGAGCTGTGAGTCTCTACTCGTCTCCATTTCGACGGTGTGTCAGAAACTGATGGTACACCAACTGGGAATTGGGACTGTAGTCGACTGGAGCTTGTTGATCCGCGCAGCATTGCCGATGCTCTAATATCATGCGCTACTGCACACCTTGGTAGGCCGCCACACGCTTCGCAAGATCCTAGAGGACAAGCTCGAAGCCGACGGCGTCGATAAGCTGTCTGTAGCAGCGCGGCCCACGGTCGGGAAAACGCCACTTACGATAATCATTTCAAGTGGGACAACGCTGGAAATAGCAGTGAAGGCTTGACCAAGAGCGGAGGAGGGAAGTAAGGGAGTTGATAGAGGACTACATACGGTTGCAAATGACGCTAGATTGTGGTTGTGTTACTGGCTCAGGTTGTAATACTCTAGATCTACATGGAAAGCTCATCTTATGAACGCTGATATCAGTCTAACGATGAAGCTCCTTAGCCTCGCTTCGATGCGCAATGACATGGCACACAGGGCACGGATTATAGATGATAACTACGTAAAGGCACACAAGTACAGTGAAGCTTGATCCTTATGGCCTGATGCTTCATACGTTGCCACTCAAGCTAACGACACTTTCGTCCGCTCCCTCCTTTGTCTTTTGGGCAAAGTGGCTGACATACACACCACCACCACCACCACCACCACCACCACCGTGACCCATCTGACTTGTACCAGTCAACCGGTCCACCCCTGCCGTCGCCAGCTTATTGTCCAGGATCTTGCGTACTGCGTGTCGCGCAACGAGGGTATGCAGCGCCGAGTGAAAGTATAATGAGGGGATAGCGAAGATGAGCACTTTCGGCCAGTCCGCTGGTAGTCGACACAGTCATTAGCAAATGTGTCGCGGTCGACAGTATAGCTTTACTGTGATGTAGTAGTGCTACTCACTGAGCGAGAATTCCTTTCCGCCCGTACCGATTTCGAGTACCAGGAGGCAGATGACCGGCGGTAGCCTGAAGAGCAATACTGTGAGCGATGCAGTCCACCAGCCCAAGTCCACAGACTTACATAGTCTCCCACAAGAGCGATAAGAGCCTCCTGAAAACCTTCTTCTCATTATGGAAGACAGTCTGCTTCGAGCGGACAAGACAGAATGCCACTGCGAAGCGGTTGCGATCAGCGTCAATTTTAACACTTATAACTGGTTCAAGAAGCATAGCGTTCTCACTGAAGATACAAAGACAGCCGTCTACAGCTAATGTCACCGCCGCCCAGATCCTGTAGTAATGAGTCAACTTTTGCTGCGTGGCCATGATCGTGGCGATGGCTGATAGCGAGAATGGCAGTGCTTCGAATCCCGTGACGACCACTCTGAATAAACCGGACCACGGTATTTATCAGTCGAGTCGCTCATGTCGTTTATTCACGCTACATCTCAATAGGCACTCACAGAAGGGAGACGGCGAGCTGCCCAAGGAGCGCCACGACGAAAGGCGGTACGAAATACCAATTTCTTCTCGACATCTGATTGGGATGTCACATGGGCGTAAATCACATCAGCATGAAACATATCCACATTTGCCAACTGCCGCCTATCCAACTCACCATGTAGGCCCGATAGACATAGTACGATCCGGTGCAGAAGCCAAAGAGGGTGCCGACGAGGAGATTGGACATGTCGACCATCGCGACAAAGTGCATGATCGTCTGCAGAGAGTCTGCAGCGTGATACACGAGCTTATGGAGCTGAGTGGAAAGGACCCAGTCAGTCACTTGGACAACATCACGTCGCGGATGATGATGGCAACGCCCCCTTAATTTACCTCGACGATTTTGACGGCCAGAGCACCACTATGATTCCGGACCACCCTAGTCAGCCGATTTGGTCGGTCGACACTCCCACCGATATCCACTCACACGCAGAGGACAGTGCCCAATCCGACGATCTCGAGGACGTAGACACTATCGATACGGAAGAAATGCTCGTAATACTCGATTGCCTTGCTGATGACCATGGCGACCACGACCGCCTGAACGACGACGGCCGTAACGGACCACCACTGCGAGCAAAGGCAGTCGCAATCATAGTAAGCGATGATGTTTGTAGTCAGGCAGGAACCAGTGGTGAACGTACGACGTCGTTAGCAGCCGATGAGCCCATGTGTTCCCACAGCAAAGCTGTGATCTCAGCCGAGGTCATATTACTAGTTGTCGCCATGATGGTTTGTTACTAGACGTGGGCGGTGTGGAGATGGAGATGCTACAAGACGACGACATGTTTTTTTGAGCTGGGTCTGCCTGGTCTTATACTTGAGCTTGAAAGTGAAACGACGCGCGACATCTCGATCATGACTCGGTACTCAATCGCTGAGAACGTGCAAGGGGCGGGAAGAGAGAAGAGCTTTCCGAAGCGGACGAGGTGAGCAATTGCTTGCGGGTCAAGGGAGCAATCGAAAGTTCTTCTCCGTCTCCTTTCCATCTCACGTCAGCCGGAACTTTGGGCTCCCGATGCCTTTGAGCCAAGTAAGGGATACCGACGCTCGAGCCGTTCCGAGGACAACGAAGACAGAAACGGACGGAACGGGTGGTTTAGCCGAAAGCATCACTTTGCTTACGAACAAAGTGCCTTTGTGAGGACAACGTGCTTGTGCCTATGCCCCTCGGTGCAACTTGATGCCTCCCGTGTGGTGCCAAAGTGTCTGTGTCTGTGTCTGTGTCTGTTTGCTTGTGTGTCTCAATTGAGCAACAACCTGTCAGTGGTTTGTCAGCATAGGGCACGGATCGCACCCAAAGTGTAACGGACTGGTGATTGAAGTCTTCAGCGCCCAGCCCGAGGTCGCGATGTAGGGGAACACCAGAGATGGATTCGAACATGAGAGCTGAGTGATCATGATTGGCATTTGACGTGAGTGTGTGCTGCGGGCTACTGGGCATGCATCAGCTCCTCTTCGCGCTCGTCATGAGCGGCTGTTAAGCGATTGCGAGTGCTTGCATCTACATATGAAGCGGTCTGATGATTTTTGTTCGTCCGGGTGACATATATCGCGTACGCCGCAGCAAGTTGATATTGTAAGCTTTGTCATTGGTCATGAATCTCTGGCTATCTCCGCGAGGGAGCGATAAGGGAGTGATTACGACGACAATAACAAATGCAAATGGTGTAATGCGGTAAAGCGGGAAAAAAAGCGAAAACATGTTCACGCTAGATCCATTCAGAAATTTCATTCTCCGCTAGCAGATAGTGTCAGTGTAATGTACTGACTCTGCTGACATTCCGCTCGCTTCATCTCTCAAGCATAACGGCAAGCAGCAGCAGCGTCAACTTGCTTCTTATTCATCTCAACTGCAAACTTCATCGCTACCATCAGCTTTCTCGGACGACCCGCGACGTCTAATACTCACAACAACAACAATAAAGCCGAAAGACCGCCGCTGGTGTGTACGTGTGTGTGTGTATGTTATCGACCACGACCTCTGTTCGATCATCGAGCCCCGATCAATCGGCGCACCATATATACTCTGCTGTGCTGCGAGGTAGTGAGAACAATCGAGCACCGAGCATCCATCATCACAGACCGGCCCGGAACATTGCCGAAGTCTCATCGCTCGCTACGAACGTCAATCAGCGACGGGTGAGCAGCAGACAATAGTCTCTGTGCTAAGCTCTGCTTTGCGTAGACCAAGCAGCAGGTCGCGAGCGCTACAAGAGCTCAGGTGAGTTCGCCCTCCCATCGCGTTGTTCACATTCGCATTCGTCTACCCTCTTGAATCAACAACTGATCTTTCCACCTGTAGATATCTCTTCTTGTATCTATTCTTATCTCATAGACCATCTTTCTTCGGCACACGCTCCACAACATTGCCTCGCCATCACTACAACAGATCATCTATGCCAAGCGACATCTCCCCGTAGACCACCATCAACACGGAGACGCATAGCGTACCAAGCGACTCGATGCTGCCTCCTCCTGTCCCCATGCCGAAACCATCTCCATCTGCCTCATCCCCCTCTGCGCCCTCTGCACCACCCACGAAGAGAACGAACAGCGGAGGCGGGAGAGAAGTGGGTGGGAACGGCGCAAAGGCTGAGAAGGAGAAGACTGGGAGACAGAGTTTCAGCTGTGCCGAGTGCAGAAGGCGAGTGAAAATAGTCTTTCTGATCCTACCGACGCACTACACACAGCTTACTCATCTCGATCTACACAGACTCAAGCTCAAATGCTCGAGAGAATGGCCCTGTACATCATGTGAGTATCTTCTTCGCTGTTCGCATTGATTGTGAGCGCTGACGTGACTAACATTATAGGTGAGAAGCGAGGATGTGCTCAGATCTGTCCCAAAGGCGAGATGCGGACGGGAAAAGGCAAGAGGTGAGCAATTTCACACTGACTCTTTGCGCTCTTGATGCTGATCTCTTCCATCAGGTTGATTCTCGCTGATACTGCCGAGGTGAGAGTCATCACTAGTGCTCAACGACTCTTAGCTAACGTTTTCATAGCTGCATCAACGCATATCGGAATTGGAGGTAGCGCTAGCCCAAGCACACGCCAAGCAGACCGCCATTCCCCATCCATTGCTCGCCTCGCCGTATCTCTTCGCTCCCCGAGACAGCCCCTCCTCTCGTTCTGCTCGTCCAAGTTCCAAATCAGTCATCAAGGAAGAAGATTCCGATGATATGGCTCAGGATGATGATCTCGTGGAGGGGGCGTTCGGTACTTTGACCATTGGCGAGCAGGGTCAAGCCAAGTTCGTCGGCAGTTTTGCAGGTAGCGAGTATCTCCGAGACGAAGACGACTCGGATGATGAGGGGAGTCCTATCGAGTCGACTGGGGGCCGTGTTCGCGCTACAAGACGTCCGGCTCCGCCGACCGTCAACGCACCGCTCGCTACGCCCCCGGCTACCGCGACGGGCAACTGGACACATTCTCGCCAAGATTCTCACTTTACGGTGACTGAGCCGGAGACTGCGCTGGGCATGCGGGACCCACTCTTCGGAGGGGACGAGGGAGCTGTTGATCTAGACGGCCTACGCGCCGAAGTGCCGGACTACGACTCTGAGGGGAGGGCGCTGGTGGAGAGTTATTGGGAGAACGTCAATTGGCAGTGAGTATGCTATCACGCGCTGAAGGATGTACGCGCTGACGACAGGATAGATATCAACCCATTCCTCGTCTAATGTTTGACGGGGATCATCTGCTGAACGCTTATGATACTGAGTCTGAACCGAATGCGCACAAGCTAGCATGCGTATTCTTCGTCATGGCAATTGGGACCATGTTCGACCTCAACCGACCTCCCTGTGCGTACTTAGCATTACATTGACAGGTCCCAGTCGCTGACAGTCGCTGACGATGTCTCAACAGTCCATCCTCGTGCAGAACAGCTGTTTATGCTTGGTCGCTCTTGCATAAGCGCTGTTGGACTTGATCAAGCTAGCCCTGCGACGGTCCAAGCATTGCATCTGATGGGAACTTACATCCTGAACGATAAGCGTGCGTATTGTGCTGCATTCTCAGCTGTGCGCTCCATACTGATACGATATACAGGCGGGAACGGAGCCGAGGTCTTCTGGCCGATTCTTGGCACAGCAGTCAAAGTCGCTCAAAGCGTATGTCGTGCTTCAACTGCACCCAGGTAGCTTGCTGACCACCTCGTGCAGCTTGGTTTGCATAGAGACGGCTCACACTACGGGTTGTCTCAATACGAGATCGAAGAGCGACGGCAAGTGTGGTGGGAGCTAGTGGTGAGTCGTAACACAGAAATGAATTTTAGTCGACCTGCTGACGTTATTCTAGACCTATGATCGCCTTCAGTCCCTGTGCTTTGGCCGGTAAGTGAAGCGCCATTCTACATGTGATGATTCTGATAATATCGTAGCCCTTGTGCGACGAGCATGAAGTGGTCGGATACAAGACTACCGGAACCAACAGAATTGGTGTCTGATGATAATGGATGTGAGTGGCATCAAAATTTCATAGCTTCACAGATGGTTGTATTGACAGGTATACCACCATAGTCCATCGAAGCAAGGTACTGTTGTGTTTCCCTTCGGCAGGAGGGTGGTGATTGATCATTTCTGCATGTCATCTGTAGTACAAGCTTCTCGGCCTCATGGAACGTGTCATCGATGTAGTGAGTTCCAGCCGCAATTGGTGATCATCTCTAATTGGTCATATTAGCAAACTCAAACGCACGCCGTGTCTCACGCTGCGGTGATGCAGCTTGATACGGAGCTGAAGGAACGTGAGTCAACTTGGCCCTATCAGACACTTTGCGATACTGACTGCTGTGTACAGTCAAGAAGAGCCTTCCGGAACAGCTGCTGCCGGGCGTTCTCGTCCAAGATCTTCCTTTGGATCAGAGCATTCCGCCTCATTTGGTGAGTCCCGCTCGTTGCAGGGACACGTTATCCACTCACACGTCTACTGCAGGTGATCCATCGGCTAGGTATCAGGTTGCAAATCGCACAAATGCGCCTTTTGCTTAATCGACCTCTATTTGCTCGCGCTCTCAATGATCGAGCGGATGACCCGTCTCGATCCAAGCTGGGGCCAAGCTTCGTTGCTCTTTTCGAGAGTGCCCAAGATATCGTGCAACTCGTCAAGACCCTGGTCATCTACCATCCTTCTCTCGTGGCTCGATGGTGGTTCTTCTGGTTCCATGCGTTCTCGTCCGCTGTTTGCCTGTAAGTGGCACCGAAACATTTCCAATGCCACCGAACCTACAAGGGTATCACCCGTCCAGTCAGCAACCGAAGCCACCTTGCCAATAGCTGTGCTCTATATGCTGACCCATGTGTGCGACTACACAGTGCTGCAATCGTCATCCGCGCGCCTACTTGCGCATTCGCTAGTCCAGCTTTTCACGGCATGTCGATCGTTTGTGACATCTCCGCTGCCGCCCGTGAGGGCTGCAGAGCGAAGAAAGGTCTTCCGATTCTTCTTCGGTTGCGGAAGCGCGCACACGAAGCGCTAGTCGCAGCTTCGCGGACAAAAGACAGTGCTTCGACAGGCTCGATCGACGAGGAGGACGACCTCACGCATCTTGCTGGATCGGCGAAATTGCGTCGCGTAACAGCCCCATCACACCGAAGAACAGGTTCCAGTCCAAGCAATGGTATCTCTGGGCTACCTGGCGCGCAGTTCGGTAATCAATCTGTCGAGAACAACACCCCTTCGCCAAATTCTGGCGTCTCCATGGCTACATCTGCGACTCTTGCTGAACGGAACATTCACGACGGTATTGTGCCGCCGTTTCCTGGGACAGGGAGTCAAGACGTACAGTCAAATGATGCTCAGTATCCGTCCCATCACGCTACATCGTATCAAGAGCAACATCAACTACAACCCGATTATCAGCAGCAGCATTTTGTCGCTACTGCGCACTCGGAACAGGGCCGTGTGCCGTTGGGACAACATCCTCAGCAGTCATGGATGGGCGACGAGAGTATAAGGCAGTATCTGAATTCGCTTAGTCCCTCTTCAGCTACTGGCTCGGCTCGAAGCGGAGCGTGGCACAATATCCCTTCCGTATCACCGGTCCAGTATACGTCGGATCTCTCTTCAAGTACGGGTGACCTAGCACGCGAGTACGTCGACGCTCAGAACGGCGTAGGGATGGGAGATGGAATGGATATGGACATTTCGATGGCGCTCGGGTTTGGTAGAGGCATGGGTATGGGTGTGGGTATGGAGTATCAAAGTGCGGAAGGAGAGATTATCGGAGGGCAGAATAATATGGGGACGGTCTTGATTTCGGAGAATGATCCGTTTGGCTTTGACTTTGAGGCGTTTGTGAGCCAGATGGGTGGCGGGCAGATATAGGTTTAGTATTGCATATAACCACGGAACCAGTCAGACGAAGGTTTATGCTATGGTAATTGCAAGTTACTAGAGTCAAATGATGACTACGAGATTGTAGAGTACAATTAAGGATGGATATGAATAGGATTGTCAGAGTGAAACGGGAAGAAAAGCGCTGGACCACCTCCACCGAGCTGATCGCTCGTGGCTCGTCGCTGGGCCCTGAATTGATGAATTTACCCTGAGCAGCCCACGCCCTGAGTTTCGGCATTGTAGCGTTGGAGTGGGGTCCACCGATTTCTGGTTTTGCTTGTTTTACTGATGTGCTGTTTTTCTTTTCGGTGCGACTGTACGACAGTACGACTGTGCGAGTGCGACGTCTACTGCTGACTACAGAGGGAGCGGTGCTTGTGATACTCGAGTAGTGTAGCAGAATCGCGCTCGTATTGGCTGCATGAGAACGATGATGTATGAGGGCGATGAACCAGAGATGAGAACACTCTCAAGTTGACGCATGCACAATCGTGCCTAGCTGGAGATGATCAAGAGTGGTATTCAACCTTGTCGTTGTAATCCAAGCGATTAGCATTTGATCCACCCCCGCCCGACCCGTCCTTTCCGTCTGACCCTCATCCGTCCACTTCGCTTCTCCTCTGCCTCGATCGCATCTGACCTGCTTGCATACGTCCCACATACATACGCATAGCATAGCATTGACGTATAAGCCACGTGAATCGCAATTCGGCGCGGCGACATAATTGCTTTTGCTTTTGCTTTTGCTTTGGTACGAGAGACAGGGGTGAGCGAAAAAACCTCCACATCCGAGAACCCACCATCCCACTGCAGTTGCAAGTTGCATTCCAATCCAATCCTATCCACAATCAGACTCGTCTCCCTCGCTACCATCATCGTGCATAACGATATCACAGTAGCATCGCCTTTCGCTAAATTACCTACTGTACACCATCGCGTCTGCTTGATAGACTCGTCACTCATCTAAACTAGGACATAGATATCGCACGTCGGTCATTCACATAGAAACCGACTAGGCAAAGCAGATCGGTGAGTTTTGTCTTTTTGCATCTTCCACATACACTGCAACACCCCCATCACCCCCCTCTCCTCCATCGTGCTCTCCTCCAATCTCGTACAGACTCGTGTATGCATCATCACTCTGCTCTATCACTCGCCAATCATACGACGAACGGCGAACGGCAATCTCCACTCCTTCCCGGCGACGCGAGTTGAATCACTTCCTCCACCTTCCCCATGACAACAATACATCCACGCTGACTCCTATCCAGTAGATTACATTCCTCGACACGCATCTCAACCATCAAACCATCGTAGTCATCCAAGGTGAGTAGCATTTCTCGACGACCAGTTGGCTCTCTTCCTTTCTTGCCTTGTTGCTTGCGCACGACCCTTTTCATCGTTCTATCCGTTCGCTCTCGTTCCAATCATCAGTCCTCTCATCATTGCATGTGTCACGCCGATATCGCATCCTGGCTGTACTGCATCGTGCTGCATTTGCACGCATCATTATCTACCATAAGACCCAGATCTTCTCAGATCCAGCCGCCGACCATGTCATTGGGTGAGCCTGATGATGTGGTCGCGGGGGTTCTACCTCCACCCAGGGTTTTCCACTTGGCCTTTTGCCGCTTAGCATATGACCGAATGATCTGCGCTGTTATTTTTGCATGCTTCCCAATATTTGCTTTCAGTCGCCCCTTGTCCCTTGAATCCACCCATCTGCTTGACATCACTCCCGCGTCCAGATCTCGTGTTTGCAATTGGAGTGACGGCTTTCTGTCTCGTGGTCATGACCACGACTATGCCTCGTGCTTGATCGCTCAACCGAGATTTCAATTTACCAAACTCCAAACTCTCTCTTTTGTCTGATACCGTACATCATGACCCTGAATCCCATCAATTCCGGAGTTTCTGTCCCTGAGCAGGACGACAACGCTTTTACCATCTGTTTCTTTTCATCCAGCTTGGTCTCGACTGCTCGGCACTCGGACTATTTTGTTCGCTAGCGGAGCCACGCGCAACACGTGGAAGGACAGCCAAGTCTGCTCTCTATCGTTTCTGTCCGTGCGCCTGTTACATTACCCGTCGCGCTTGTTCTTTCTCCGCTGTAATCAGGAAGCCGAATGGTTTTCACATTACATAACGGTTGAACACCGAATGGGGCCCCAGTTTTGATCCCATCTCTCCTTTCACTTTGCTGTTTGCCTTTGCTCGCTTGCATTACCACTGGCGGAGCATGTTGCCCTCCACTTGTCGGTAGTAGAACACTCTGATTGTCGGTCATCCCTTCCTTTCAAAAGACACACACCTTGTAGTGTCACATTACACTTTAGGATCGTCGTGCACGCTATCACGCAAAATTCCAGCGATATACACGCGATGATTCATTTCATCATCGTTGCCTTAGACATCTTCCACTTTTCTTCCTTTGCGCTACCATAGATCGTATCGACATCTCAACACCATCAAGCGAATCAAGCTGATCTATCAACCTTGCCATCATCAGCCTACCCGATCCTGGCTTGCATATCGAGCACGCTGCGACAGCATATTCTGTCGCTTGACAGATAATGTCATCGTCGGTTGTACTCTCACCACATACAGTCACATCTCTTCCGACGGTCCCGGAACCTGCCAGTACTTCCACGTCTACCTCGTCTCGAAGGAATCTTACGCGCACTACCCAGACTCGTCGCACCCGTGGAGGAGGGGATCCGTATCGCTCCCTGTCCCCAATTCTCACCACAACTTCCCACTCGAGCGCCATGTCGACGCGATCAAGACGTAGCTTGTCGCGAAGCACGTCACGTGCCGAAAAGTCCCCAGAAAAGGGCGTTACAACCATCATCAACGGCGCCATCGTCAGCCGTCAGTCTAGAGGTGGACGCACAAGCACCAGCTCCGAGTCGAGCAACGACGTCGCCGTTCTCGGTCTCCAGTTGGGAGAAGACGATGAGAGTCAGGACGCTGACGAGGTTGCGACCGAGGCGGAAGTTGAGCCCATGGTCTCTCAACGGTTGCCTGAGCAAGAAGGGGTGAACGGACACGACGAAGCGGACATTCAAGAGGAGGAGGAGGAGGAGGAAGAAGAAGAAGAAGAAGAAGAAGAAGAAGACGAAGAAGACGAAGAAGACGAAGACTTGAAAGACCCTGATTCTCGTGATTCCGCCGAGCCCGACGGTTTTGGTGATCGTCACCAATCCTTGACCCCGGAAACAACTGTAGAAGAGCCTAGAAAGAAGAATATTATCCGGTTGGTATTGGGTATGAAGCGAAAAGCAGAAGAACCAGAGCCGGAGGCAGAACCGGAGCAAGAGCAAGATGCACAAGCAGAGGTCACCGACGTACAGACGCAAGAGCCGGAAAGGGAGGCATTTGTCAACTTGCAAGAGGACGCCGCAGAGCCCGCCAACGAGGATGAAAGGAGAGACGATGATGACAGGCAGATGCATGATGAGCATAACGCTTTGGAAGCGGCGAAAAGAATGCCGAGGAAAAAGAGAAAATGGTTGAAGAAAGGGGAAGGTGAGAATTTTTGTCAATCACCAATCTCGATCAGTGCTAATGAATTGCGCCAATGTAGTGGACCCAGATGATCCTGTCGCCGTGGCGAAGCAGCAGCAGAAATTCAAGATGATTGACGAGTATGTCAATCCCATTTGTTCATTGAAATAAGCAGATGTTGATCAAAGCGCAGAGCTATTGAGAGTCTCGACTCGCAATTCGACCAGTTGATGGGTGATACTCATCCCCAGCTCTTGGAGTTGTGGGAAGAGCTCGCTCGCCGTCGCTCCAATCTGCTTGTGTGGGGCCAGGCACGTTACGAGTGAGTTCTCATTCCAGCTTTTCTCGAAGACAGAGAATCTAATCATCGACATGAAGAGCGCAAATGGCCGATTTCAAGAAGATGCGTGATCATGACGTCAAGGTACATCGGTCAGATTGGAAGGTAAGTCCGGTTGCGAAAGAGTCAAAGTCTCGTGCAACTATGGAAGCTGATCCTGTTGCGTTGCGTAGGACAAACGCGAAAGTCTCGTCGACGAGGTCGTCCTGGAAAACCGTCATAAGATGGCTCGCGTCTCTGCGGAGCGAGCAGCACTTCGTCGCAACCCTTACTTTTTGCCTTGTCTGCGTACGGGACGTGGAGGTGGCGGTTGGAATTTCAGCGACGAGGCTCTACTGTCCAGAAATCAGATGCCGCTCACACCGGTTATCGTTCGGGGAGAGACGAGGCTGCGGCGCGATGAGCCGTATGAGATTGAGCTTCTTCCATGGGACGAGATCGAGGTTGATTTCAAGGATATGGATCTTCCACCTCCCGGCTCGAAGTCCTCGCATAAACGCCGCCACACATCATCAGTACCTCCGAGTAATCCAGTTGATGGACTACCTCGCTCGTCTAATGCAGGCCCGTCTCGATCGGGATCGGACAGAAAACAGGACGTTCTGACTCAAACTCATTCGTCCGGCATAAACTATCCCTCCAATAATGTTGCGATGGACGGCAATCGCTCTACCTACGCAAGTTCTAGTACTCAGCCCCGTCCGCGTTCTCCTCAGCGCAACTTGCTGTCGCAGCCACAAGCAGCGGGTACAAACACGCCAGCTGCGAAGCAGTACAGCTTCACCAACAATCTTCCGCCGTCTCACAACCCCCGGTTGGACAGAGCACCATCCGACAGGCTTCCGAGCGATAATCGTTCGTCATATTCAGGACAGGTAGAAAGTAGGTTCGTGGACAGGAAACCTGCCGTCGGGTTTGGCGGTTCTTTTGCGCCCTCGCCTCAGCACAGAGATCAAGGTGGATATCGATCAGTGCTGCCAAACAGCACAGCCAAGCAAGAACAAACATTCTCCCAGCCTTCGCGCTCGGACCCCAGACCCATCGAGTCGCATAAGCATGATCCTCTACCGCCGGACGCTACCACTCGGATGTATGCGAATCGGAATATGGCTTCCGCCACAAATTCAACATCGACTGACAATCGATCGTCCAGCTCATCGACCATGCCGCACGAAGTGCGTAGTCGGCAATCACGCGAAAGCGCTGCCCCATCATCACGAGGAGACATGCGGACGCCAATCTCATCTTCAAACACTGCTCCACCTTCCTCAACAGCACACAACACGTCATCAGCATCAGCGCAGAATCGCTCCGCTCCCTATCCACCATCAATTCTAGGCTTTGGCAGACCGGATGCACGGTGGAACGCCTGGTCTCCCATGGCCTGGGCACGTCCGGGCGAAGATACGAGGCCTGGAGTATCTTCCTCTCCTGCCAATTCGACCATGA
This sequence comes from Cryptococcus sp. GC_Crypt_3, assembly GCA_026538395.1. Classification (NCBI taxonomy): domain Eukaryota; kingdom Fungi; phylum Basidiomycota; class Tremellomycetes; order Tremellales; family Cryptococcaceae; genus Cryptococcus; species Cryptococcus sp. GC_Crypt_3. The sequence continues at coordinate 23,549 of JALPCB010000232.1, forward strand.
GTTCTAGTCGACCCTCAGGGAGTACGCAGCCGGCAGCAGCTTCGACAGCTATGTCTGCTGGTAGGGCCCCGATTACCGCAGGAGGGAATGACAGTATGCGTCGCGACCCCTTTGCGAGGTCTGATCCGCCGTCGATAACGTTTAAGGGTGTTCCACCAAAAGCCTGAGGTAGTGTTGGGACAAATGGGGTGGATCTTCAGATCTCGCAGAGTGAGATGATGAATGCTGCGGCGAAGGAGGAACAACGGGGGTTCTGAGAGATAAAGAGGTAGAAGGCGGATACAAATTGCATAGCTTCGTCTCATCAGTTGTAGATACTACTTCACTACGCTAGATATCAGGTGGCACATGGTGCTCTCACAGCACGGCACATGTTTGTAGCATGATTGCCAACGATACAATGCATTGACACAGGACAGAACAAGATGCACATATCGAGTTATGTTGCAAGCGAGTAAAGTGAGAGAGTGCCACACTGGTAGAAACGCCGTGTATATCACCGAGTACGCAGAGAGAGATGTCTTCGCTGTTGCTTCCTACACTTCCTACACACAGGCAATTGAACATTTGGCACTATCATCTGATCGTTGGTCTATCTCTGACACGTACTTCATCGCTATCGCTACCTCGCACGACAAACAGGTAGTCGAACGCTGCTCGATTCCGCGGGACAATCCGACTCGGCGCGAAAAAGCAACTTTGATTATTGATTGGAAAGGAAAAGGAGAAGATAGAGATTAGTTGATCAATATGGTATGTCGTCTTCCTGCTCTGTTTACGTCTCTCGAAATCTAGCATCAATAAGGATCCGGAGGGCGACAGAAGATGTACCAAAAGTGTTGGGGATATGAGGGGAAGCACGATAGAGGTGTAGACTCAGGCGCGACGTGGGATAGCGAGTACCGTGATCATCGATATTGCCCAAAGAGCGAGCACGAGACGCGGCTAGCTTAGGCGAGGCAACGGGCCGGGAGGGCCAGAGCCGTGCAGGGCGAGGAGGGATCTGGTGGATCAGCGAGATTGACCCGTCAGAGAGATTGGAAGCAAGAGGAGAGACGAGAGTCGGGAGTCGAGATACGGCACGCGAGGAAAGACGAGGACGACGCTGATCACTGTTTCTCCTTATCATAACCTCTCATATCAATATGTTGGTACGATCGACTAATATACAGCCTCGTGAGTCCTGAGTCCCCGAGACGTCTCCGCAGGACGGAGCAGAGCTGACTCTCGATATGCTACAGCTCCTAAAGCAAAGCACTCCAAGATGGTGACTCTGGTCCACTATAGGCTCAAGGTCACTCTGTGAGTCTTTTCTCAATCTGGCTGTTGGATGGGTGGTGCTCGTGCAGGCATGTGAAGCGTTGAGTCAGAGGGTTCGCGGGGCGGTGGAATATCGCTGTTGAAGTCGCTTAGCGGGGCTGGCGAAGTCACAGTACGGCCATGTGCCTGTTGGGCTGGGAAGCGTAGTGGGGACAGATGGTGGCGCTGACGGCAAAGACGAAACTCTTGGGAACACCTACTGACGCCATATCTCTCCCCCCAGTAACGACGGGCGTTCCTTGGTCGGCCAAATGCTGGCATACGACAAGCACATGAATTTTGTGCTTGCAGAGTGTGAGGAGTTCAGGACTGTCAAGGTGGGTCATACAGATTTCTACCTTCTGTCTGGTGGTAATACTGGTGCTGACGCCGTCACAGGGAAAGAAGGCAAAGGGTGCATCAGAATCCGACCCGGCTCCTAGCGTCCAACAAAAACGTACTCTCGGCCTCGTCATTCTGCGGGGAGAAACCATTGTATCCGTTACAGTAGAGGGACCTCCCCCTGTTTCACAAGAGGAGAAGTCTTTGGCGGCCGGACCTGGAAGGGGTGTGGCTGCTGGACGAGGGATGCCTCTTGGTGCTGGTAAGTAGTGTCGCGTTCGCACAGCTTGGAGACGCTTAGCGAGAATCGGACGAGCTGACGACGGCTGTCTGTCTAGGTGCCCCCGGAGCCATGGCTGCTCGACCTATGGCCTACGCACGACCTCCTCCAGGATTCCCCGGTGTTCCAGGATTGCCCCAAGGCCTTCCTTCAGGTCTCCCACCAGGATTCCCAGGTGCAGCAGGTGGTCTTCCACCAGGAATGCCACCAGGATTCCGACCTCCTTCGTTCCCTGGTGCCCCTGGAATGTTTCCTCCTGGTCAAATGCCTCCTGGGTGAGCGGGCTGATCGTGCAAGAGACTTGTGGTAGTGGAATGCTGATTCAATATTCTGTTTGTAGTTTCCGCCCGCCGCAATAGCTGTAGATGGAGACTAGTAATTACGCAGGCTGCAACGAGGAAAAGACGGGAGCGAAGATCGTGTGGTAGGAGTTAGTGATGACGAGAATAGATGTAGTGGGACGTCGGCGGGAAAATTTGCTTTGATTCATATACCGTTCCTTCTCCATCTCCATCGGTTTCAAAGCGTCGATCCATGCATGAAATGCAATGTATTCGCGGTCTCGCGTGGGCCGAGTCGGTATGTCGCGCAAAGTGATATTGTTTGAAGTGGAGGTGACTTCGGGTGGATTGTTGTTCGATGTGAAGTTGATTGTTTGCATGCCTCGTGTAGCAGTAAGTCGAACAATCATTAGAGCAACCGTTTCAATCATCGATGCATGTCGTGTGCTTGTGTGCACGCGCGTCAGCAACGTGTTCATGACGATAGTCTGGACTCGAGGCTGTGTGCAGGCAGAAGCAGAGACGTCTGCCTACCTCATGCCTCGTGGATTCGACTCGACTCGACTCGATGAGAAATGAACTGACACTGACACAGCTGATTCAGATGATGATGCTGGCTAACGATTGTCTTTCGCTTTCGTCACTCTTCTTGCTCCTTCATCTCCTTCATCTCCTTCATCATCATCGTATCCATCATCACATATCTCTCCACTTCATCTACTCTTATCCTCTTACTCCTGCTAC